>JAVTVY010000147.1:0-36781 GCA_036873755.1 Hanleya hanleyi
AACCTATAGATCTAGGTGTCGCGTGACTGGGACAGTTTCATTGCACTTTAAGGTAGAGACCGACACCGCAGACACAGTCCTAATAATTTCAAGTGGGGATAATTTTGCATAGGTAATCATGGTGTAAAATTATAGTGTACTAAAAGTATATGTTCCTTGGTGAAGATCTATGTCACAAATATTTCTATTTACCATACATTTGGTATATTTGGAAATGTTTGTTGATATCACGAAATGTATTCCAAATGTACGGTTTATGTATGGCAAATGCTTTTGACCACATTTGCCATACATTTGGATGGTATTCGAAAACATTTCCAACTATACTAAATAAATGGTAAATTTAACTTTTTGTGTAATGTAAAACTATATATGTTGCCATGGCATCCATCTCAATCAAATATAAATAACATGGGCATAGATAGGAAAATGTCAATACGTTTCCGTGCATTGAGAAAGAACCTTTTGACCCTTAAGTTTACATGATGTTGGTTTGATGTACGTGATATCGGAAAATTATTTTTTTTAAATATACGTGCAAATTTTCCCTGAAAAATTCAATTTCATATTTAGTTTTCTCCATTTACTCCTAATCATTTCTGTTTTAATCCGAGAAAAGGGCTAACACAAGTTTCCATAACATAACATATGGTGATCTCTTATTCTTATTTCATTTTCCTGTGTAGGCCTAGTATAACAGTACTAATTCATATAATAAACATTTTGTCAGCGAGAGAGGTATCAGTCTCAAACTTAAGGGATTGTCAGTACTCTACTGAAAATCAGCATGGATAACAAAACTATCTGGATGCAGAGGTTCACTTTCGTAAGTCATCTCTACAACTAGTAACAGTCAAAATTTATCACACCAGATAGAATAAGAGACTATCTGAAATTGCAGTCGTTTACCTATTCATTTGGAACTGTTCAATTTTTGTTGTGGAGAAAAAGCCTGTGACAAATATCGCACACTGACGGCATAATAATTAAACGATCGTAGAGTACAAGATGTTTGGGGCTACGTTTCGTAAATCGTGTCTTATTCCGCTTAACTCGGGGCCAGGGGCCTTTTGAACATCGTATGTTTTACATATTCATGGTGTTCAAATGAACACTCTCAAAGCGTGACTGAGATACATCATTCTCTAGATAACGTGACTGAGATACATCATTCTCTAGATAACGTGACTGAGATACATCATTCTCTAGAAGCGTGACTGAGATACATCATTCTCTAGATAACGTGACTGAGATACATCATTCTCTAGATAACGTGACTGAGATACATCATTCTCTAGATAACGTGACTGAGATACATCATTCTCTAGATAACGTGACTGAGATACATCATTCTCTAGATAACGTGACTGAGATACATCATTCTCTAGATAACGTGACTGAGATACATCATTCTCTAGATAACGTGACTGAGATACATCATTCTCTAGATAACGTGACTGAGATACATCATTCTCTAGATAACGTGACTGAGATACATCATTCTCTAGATAACGTGACTGAGATACATCATTCTCTAGATAACGTGACTGAGATACATCATTCTCTAGAAGCGTGACTGAGATACATCATTCTCTAGATAACGTGACTGAGATACATCATTCTCTAGATAACGTGACTGAGATACATCATTCTCTAGAAGCGTGACTGAGATACATCATTCTCTAGATAACGTGACTGAGATACATCATTCTCTAGATAACGTGACTGAGATACATCATTCTCTAGAAGCGTGACTGAGATACATCATTCTCTAGATAACGTGACTGAGATACATCATTCTCTAGAAGCGTGACTGAGATACATCATTCTCTAGATAACGTGACTGAGATACATCATTCTCTAGATAACGTGACTGAGATACATCATTCTCTAGATAACGTGACTGAGATACATCATTCTCTAGATAACGTGACTGAGATACATCATTCTCTAGATAACGTGACTGAGATACATCATTCTCTAGATAACGTGACTGAGATACATCATTCTCTAGATAACGTGACTGAGATACATCATTCTCTAGATAACGTGACTGAGATACATCATTCTCTAGAAGCGTGACTGAGATACATCATTCTCTAGATAACGTGACTGAGATACATCATTCTCTAGATAACGTGACTGAGATACATCATTCTCTAGATAACGTGACTGAGATGCATCATTCTCTAGATGACGTGACTGAGATGCATCATTCTCTAGATAACGTGACTGAGATGCATCATTCTCTAGATAACGTGACTGAGATGCATCATTCTCTAGATAACGTGACTGAGATGCATCATTCTCTAGATAACGTGACTGAGATACATCATTCTCTAGATAACGTGACTGAGATACATCATTCTCTAGATAACGTGACTGAGATACATCATTCTCTAGAGATACACATTCTCTAGATAACGTGACTGAGATACATCATTCTCTAGATAACGTGACTGAGATACATCATTCTCTAGATAACGTGACTGAGATACATCATTCTCTAGATAACGTGACTGAGATACATCATTCTCTAGATAACGTGACTGAGATACATCATTCTCTAGATAACGTGACTGAGATACATCATTCTCTAGATAACGTGACTGAGATACATCATTCTCTAGATAACGTGACTGAGATACATCATTCTCTAGATAACGTGACTGAGATACATCATTCTCTAGATAACGTGACTGAGATACATCATTCTCTAGATAACGTGACTGAGATACATCATTCTCTAGAAGCGTGACTGAGATACATCATTCTCTAGATAACGTGACTGAGATACATCATTCTCTAGAAGCGTGACTGAGATACATCATTCTCTAGATAACGTGACTGAGATACATCATTCTCTAGATAACGTGACTGAGATACATCATTCTCTAGATAACGTGACTGAGATACATCATTCTCTAGAAGCGTGACTGAGATACATCATTCTCTAGATAACGTGACTGACATACATCATTCTCTAGAAGCGTGACTGAGATACATCATTCTCTAGATAACGTGACTGAGATACATCATTCTCTAGATAACGTGACTGAGATACATCATTCTCTAGATAACGTGACTGAGATACATCATTCGCTAGAAGCGTGACTGAGATACATCATTCTCTAGATAACGTGACTGACATACATCATTCTCTAGAAGCGTGACTGAGATACATCATTCTCTAGAAGCGTGACTGAGATACATCATTCTCTAGATAACGTGACTGACATACATCATTCTCTAGAAGCGTGACTGAGATACATCATTCTCTAGATAACGTGACTGAGATACATCATTCTCTAGAAGCGTGACTGAGATACATCATTCTCTAGATAACGTGACTGACATACATCATTCTCTAGAAGCGTGACTGAGATACATCATTCTCTAGAAGCGTGACTGAGATACATCATTCTCTAGAAGCGTGACTGACATACATCATTCTCTAGAAGCGTGACTGACATACATCATTCTCTAGATAACGTGACTGAGATACATCATTCTCTAGAAGCGTGACTGAGATACATCATTCTCTAGAAGCGTGACTGAGATACATCATTCTCTAGAAGCGTGACTGAGATACATCATTCTCTAGAAAACCACATGGAAATCCATTTGGATAAAGAATACTTGTCAGTGATAAAGATTTCATGAAAAGATCATCAGGATGTCTTGCTGTCATTGTTTTGAAAACCACATCTCTTTTGCAGGATTTTATCTTGTTTGTGTGTGTTTTTTTTTTAAATTTTAATTCATGTATATTTCAAATTGATGCTAACTGTATGAAAAAGAACAAAAATTCTTTGTGACTGATGGATGAACGCACAATGTCGGATTTACCACCTAGAATGCACATACGGTAACATGTACAAGTTTATCAGTCGTCATAGAAAGAAGTCCCAAATGGTATCCGAGGCACATCCCGGAGGATAAATATAATCCTGTTAGTATGCCACTTAGTTACAAACGAATAAGGAAAAAAAGATTGCTTCATCGTGATCGTTCAGGATCGCTCCCAAGCTATTGGACATATTGAAAGTCGTATAAAACATAGGATGTCTGTTTTCTTTCTCCCTTAATTCAATCTGATCTAAGTATCTGACAATGTACCCATAACTTCCACTGTTTTTCTGCTCTAAGATTTATTGTTGGATGACCCAGACATAATGTCCGCCCATTGAAAGATATGAAAGCATGGAACCATCGTCGTTTTCACAAAACCAATTAGCTGATATGTGTCATAACCGGGACGGTACACAATATTAATGGTTAATATGTTCCGGGGGTGTCTATCTGACAGATGTATAATCGTTGTAGTGGATTATGATAGATGTGTTCTGGTATATCATAGTGCTGGTAAACAAATACTTATCCAACAGTCTATGCAGATGATGAATGTGACTAGATTGTCATGGTTCGTGCTACGAGATAAGTTCTGACAGGATTGCGAGTGTTAGCTTACAAGGGAATCAGCAGTGACATGTTTTCGAGGTTTATCGTGTTGTATAGTCCCATTTCCTGGTAATCTCGATGGAATATTATCGAAAGTAGATAATAAACAGTATCATAAGCATTATGCTGTGACGCAGTAGCATTGGTTGGTCAACTGCTAGGATTAGACAATGAAAACGGAATTCACAGCTCCCGAATGGAACTCTATGCCCCTTTTTAAGAGAAAGCCTATGGACCCTCCCCCCCTCCCCTCCCCCACACCTCATTGCGAGAGGTCTCCGAAGAGGTATTCGAACCTCATGAACTGTACGTCCAATAGTTCTTGATGGCATATAGCCTCTGTCTAGTAAAGGTATCATTGATATTCAATAACTCAGCTCTCGTGGAGTTAATGGAATATATTATACATTAGAAGACACAGACATTTGCAAAATCACACAATAGGTCAAAATATTGCATTCTACAACTTCATCATTTACAGGTCAACGATACACTGTTCAGTAGGAGTGGGTGAAGTACATCAATGTGGTGATAACATTTCTCTTCCTGGTAGTAGCCTACACTTGAATGTTATAAACCACAGACAGACAGTCAGACAGAAGTTGCAGATTTAAAAACAATTGTCAATAATTTAGTAGTTTAAGGTATTATGAACTTCAAAGTGTACAACTTCCAAAACTTCAACAACAAATTGTAATACTGACATCGATGGTCCAGACCTCAACAAAGCATTAGCACAGTCAGAAAGAGAGACACTATCACCTATTTCTAACGAACAGTGTAACTTTGACCTGCATTGAATGATCAAGTTGTAGAATCAAAAGAAGAGAATTAAGGTATGATACTTTATTGTCATTCTTTTACCCAGCCATACTTTTTTCAACAAGACAACAACTTATTAGGCGACCAGATCAAGGAAATCGTTCGGAATCACTAATTTTCTTCTTCTTGTTCTTCTTTTATCTACCGATTTTTTTGTGTCCGCGATATCTCCACAACGGCTTGGCTCACAAACTTGAAACTTGGACAGTTGATAGTTGACCTACGAGGAAACGTGCATATTACAAGTGGGCTCTGATTGGTCAGATTGTATGGCGGTCATCTTGGAAAATGCTCAAAATCTCCAAAGCTCCTCTCTAGAGGAACCACTGAACCGATCAACTTGAAACGTGGCGTATGTGATCTATGGATCAGAGTCTCCAATTCTTCTGTAGGGGTTGCTGCTCCTTGAAACAAGATGGCCGCCGTCGACCAACCGAAATAGTCGCATATTCAAGTAACGGATTTGGACAGGGAAAGCGGCTAAATATACGCTAAATATATGGCAATCACAAATATGCAAAAAAATTGCTCTTAGGTCACCTGGATTGGCCGCCATATTGAATTTTGTGAAAAACTTTATAAATTTTGCAAGGGCTTATTCTCTTGAACCCGGATAAATAGATTCCTAGTCTGCTGCGATATATGGGAAAGGCCATAATCTGTTGCACTGAAAGCAAATACTGGTGATTGGATGATGGGTTTAGCGGCCATCTTGGATTTCACCCAAAATCTTCTCCTCTGGAACAGCTGATTCGATCGATTCGAAACTTGCATAACATACGCTATGGGTCATCATCTTTATTTAGACTGTAGGGTTTGTAGCTGGAAAATTATATATGTGCGCCACCGACCAATCAAAATGGTCAGATTTTCAAGTAACGGATTTGGGTGGAGAAAGATGCTAAATATATGCTATATGAGATACTGTTTAGTCATGTGATGTCCACAAAGAAGCCACAACAACTCTAGCTCTGGCTACAACAGGCACACCACGGACTTCCGCTATGGCTACACAACTAAAGTTCCCCGGCGATATGGTACCATATCGGTGACTATGTCTTCACTGCAACGGTACCGTGACGGCACCAGAGCGGTCCGTCCGTGGTTGTGTGTCCGCTCCGGTACCGTCACGGTACCGTTATGGTGACAACGGTACTATACCGCTCTGGACAGAATGTTTTCACCGGTGGGGAACTTACGTGTGTACAATGATTTCAGCCTCAAAGTTCATCTTCTCTGCAACCACTAAGCCGATCGACTTGCAAATTGGCATATATCAAGTCATCTCAGTGAGACCGGCAAGATGACATCATTAGTTTCCCTCCACGACGCCAGGGGGGCGCTGTTCTAATAACACACTGAATAACAGAATGGCTGGTTTGGAGACTACAAAGGATGAGGGAGTATCCCAATGTTTTCGAGGTCACAGACTGGAATTCCCCTCAAAACTTGATTTTAAAATTGAAAATGCCATTTTTTTTAGATTGTATTCATATAAATTCAGCCCAAAGATTGATAGAAAATCAGAATGGATGAATTCAGAATTTTGTTTTTTAAATTAGTGGTGGATTGGTGATGACATCATGCACTTCGGAACGAGGCTATCGTTTGAGCGCCATTTTTGTAACTCTGACAGATGACATATTACATTGAAATCGAACTGGCGGTGATAATATAATATCCACTTTTTTGAAAGCTACTGGAGTTACTTGACAGAGTCATAGTGAATACAAACATCTCATTTGCGTAGTGGATACATGAGCCGTCAGCGGAAGTTGATGTATTTCGTGGAAAATGAGCCCACATGTCATCGTTGTTGTTGTTGTTGGATACAGGTCAGTGAATCAAATTTTTTTTTCTCAGATGCTCAGATGTTTTGGCCTAAAAATATTCCTGAGATACATAGAAATATTTTGATATATGAAATATGAATAGGCTCTGTGTTTAGGGCCTTCTCTGAGCGAGGCCCTAAATGTAGGCCTTTTCACAGCAGCCTCTCAACATGTTATAGTTAAGTGCCCCTAACAGGAGTTGGGACTACATTTCTGGGATATCAACCCATCTAACCAAATACCTAAAAGAAGACATCACTAGTTCTGCTCCGCGACACCAGTGGGCGCTGTACTGAATAACACACAGAATAACAGATGTGTGATTTAGAGACTACTAATGAGAGTTGGGCGATGGCCTGTGTACACGATCCAAGGTTGAAGAACCAAGACCTGGTCCCCGGCCAGGTGCTGCTCGCAGCTCCAATTCTATATGTTACGTAATTAATCTATGCTATATTTAGGCATCAGGTATCACATTTCCACCAATCTATAGAATGATTTCAATGTTGTAATCGATTTTTGTATTTTACGGTAATTCACCTAACAAGCATTCTCCCATTGTCAGAGTTTGTAACCTCCTGAACTGTGGGTGCATCTCACAGCAGAACGTAAACAATCTGATGGCATGAGAATGCTAACACGTGAATCACTTAGCTTACGTAATTGATGTGTTGTTGCTATTCTAATAGATAGCTATGGTTGGAGCCATAATCTATTCCAGGCTCCATGGTGACCAAGCGTAGCCTTTAGCCAGTGTCGTAGCCTAGATGAGACATCTGTTTACTAGATCAGCTGTAATATGATGACACAGTTTTGCCTGTGCCGAATCTCGATTATCCGACATTCATTATTCAACTGTCGTCCAGAAACACATCTCAAGTTCTAGATACACCAATTCCAAATAGGTATAAAATGATAATAATATACTACATGGTGGAATATTTCCAACTGACGCATTAAAACCGCAGGAGTAGAATGTAAAAGGGGGGTTCGAGCGCAGGGAAGCCGGGAAGCCGATGACGTCATACGTAGGTCGAGATAATGTCATAAATAGGTCGAAGTCGTGCGGTGTTTGTCTATTTATAGTGTCATGAACATAGCCCACGGGGTTGTAGTTCAACGTCTGTTCACCGGACCGTGACAATAACCTGAGGTGTTTGCGGTGTTTTATGTCTGCTCAGCGGACCGTGTCTATAGCCTTTTGCGGTGTTCGAGGTTATGGTCTATTTATGGAGCCATACTTATAGCCTGAAGGTGCGGTGTTCATCATCTATATATAGACCTATAACCCGGAGATGCGGTGTTGTAGTTCAACGTCTGCCCACCGAACCGTGACTATAGCGTGGGAAGTGCTACAGTGTTCCATATCTGTTCAGCGGACCGTGTCTATAGTTAGCGATGGAGCGTGACTAATGAAAACAGGAGGCTATTTTGCGCGGTGTCGACTATATACTTGCCTTAAGTAGGTCATCATATCGTAAATACACCGAAGTCGTATTGATTCCTATGTTGATACTGTTGTATTATGCTACATATATTCCGTAAATTCCTTAGTTATGCCCCTATAGCCTCCAAATTTTGCTTCGGAGTATAAAAAAATTTCGATTTTTTTTTGGTGACTTTTTTCGTCGAATTTTTTATAAATTACCCATGGCGATATCTCGGGAACTAAGAAGGATAGAGACTCACGGCTTACGGCGTCGTATTCCTCTCGTATAGATGCACAATAAAGGCCTTATACAATTTTATTGCCCGACGGTAACTTTAATCGGTGTAACGTGATTCGCACCATTTCTCGGGAAATAAGCGACATACGTGCGCGCGGTTTGTGGCGTTGTGTTCCTCGTGTCTAGGTCTACCGTAAAACTCCTATACGAATTTATCGTATATCCGTAAATTTCGCCTCCATTCGGCGTCGTAATATGCGCTGTTTACTTACTTAACCGGACATGGAATGCGTCAATGCGAAAATTAGGTCGACCGTCACATGGTCAACTGATAAAATGACCAATGCGTATATAAAGACTTCTCATGTGCTTCTCACTTTATCCTACGACTGTCGCACCTGTAAAAAGCCAATATGTATCGACTCATGAGTAATATCTACGTTCAAGTGAGGGGTGAAGGAAATTCTCCTCAAGTAACATTTCAACGTATACGATATAATAGGCAGATTATAAAACCTTATGGTGTTGCCATACGACTGACGAGAGATGGGTGGTTTTCATTCAAACAACTCCTGCCTAGAGTGGATAGAATGATTCAGGCTAAAGAGACGGTTGAAACTCCATTCAAGCTACACGATAATATATACATTAGCACTGCAGCATATGAAGGGGAATGGTTCGTCCACATAAGAGAGTGGTTCCTAAAATCACCGACCAGCGAGTTGAAACCAGGTCGGAACAGACACACGCTGAACACGAAAGGCTGGGATATGTTGAAAAAAACTCGTTCCTATCATTGAGGCCAACATGATTGAAATAGAACAGTGTCCCGTCAGCAACGAATTCAACAAGTCTATCACAGGACCAATTTTCCCACCTAAACCAGTTGGATCTGCCGCGAGTGATCTACCGAGCGAGAATTTGGTGAATGATAATGGTGGATATTCATACGATGAAGCGGGCGACGTCTCTATGTGCGACATTTTACACCACAACCAAATGGAACAGTTGCATTGTGACACGTGCAATCCTATGGGGGCGGGACTACTTCACTGGTGAAAACTCAAGCAATGTGAACATTAGAAGAAAGACTGTTTTTATTTCGTCATTCATATATGGGACTTCATAACGTTAAACATTTTTTTCTAACCCGTCACGCTAATAAGTGAGACTTACCGCTGGTGTCGTTCTACATCGACTTGTGTATACCGTTATTAACTGTAAGACTGATCCATCTTGCTTAAAATGAAATCGGTTACCTGAATTTCGCCTATTTGTTCGGGTATTCCCGCCGTGCTACGTCACATGACGTCACAGCCAATGGTGATCGGTTTCACAATCCCGGCGCTATGCTGTGCAATACAGCTGATTTGACTATCACATATATAGAACGAAGAATTTCCATGACGTACCAGCAATACACCTGCGCTGTGTCAGCAATGAGACAAATTTCCGCTGAATCAACGAAATTATTCAATTTTTTGCAATACCTATGAGTGAATGCCACATTTTCATGTAAAATCTATTTCCCTACCTACTCATTCTGTCAGTTGGATTAAATTTTTTCAGTTTATACCGTCATATTTGGCATGCGTTTTCAATACTACTAGCGTATACTCGTATTCTACTACAGCAATTTGACAATTGAAAACTGTATACAATGTTAACAGCTTATAAAACTCGACAGTCTCCTCGGCTTTAGCGATAATGACGTCACCAAAAACTGTCCTTGAGCTAACAGACCTATATCCTGTTGTTTGTATATTTTTCTATATATCGTCATTCCTAATTCCGTATCGCTGACATATTCGAAGACGATACCAACACAACTACCCGTGCCCAGAATCTGCTGACCTCGCATGTAGCATTTCAAAGTTTTATGGAGACGCAGCTGGAAACTGGAAATTATCTTCTTCAATCGACTTTGAGTGACAATGAGGACTCCGAAAACGTCCATTCCCAATAAAGACCCCTGTAATTCCCGGAGAGTCGTCCTAGAGACAAAACTTATACCATTGTATAGACTGTGTGTCCGCCATACCTCGTCAAACACCTCTCCACGACATTCCATGTTGCCATACCTATATCATTACTCTATGAGAGAAATTTTTGCATTCCTTTAGAAACCGTTGAACGCATCATGTCGGCAGAAGACAATCTTGAGTATGTAGATATGTGGATTAAATTTTATCGAGACCAGAGTAGAGCTTACCTAAAGGAGGAAATTTGTGAGATTGGGGGACAGAGAGTGCATTCTCCTTCAAACTCTCTTAATATTGCACAAGGCAACAGCACGGTGAACTCGACTAACAAACACGTACAAGAGAAGTGACAGGAGGAAGAGCATATACCGTATAGTATAAAATATAGAGAGAAGTGATATTAGAATTAATTTACGTTTTGGCAGAGAAGCGTCAACATGACAAACAAGTGTACGGTCTGTCAGAAAACATTCTCGCGTCCAGATAACCTGATGAGACATCAACTTATACACCAACAGGAGACTCAACCGATAAAAGCAGAACATCCGTATAAACGTAATCGCGAGACTTCATCTATGTCTCTTTTAAGAGCATCACAACATCCATTTACTATGATCGTTGGCGGCCCGACTGGTTGTGGGAAGACATCATGGGTAATGAAATTTTTGGAGCGTGCTAATATCGATACCTCTCCAGCAAGCATCGTATGGTGTTACAGTCAATGGCAGTCAGCCTATGAATCTACAAGTCTGAAAAATGTAAACTTCCTCCCCGGCATACCCCATGACATAGGCGAAGAGTATTACTTCGACCCCGGCCAAACCAACGTTATTGTTCTGGATGATTTGATGGGTGAGGTAAAGCGTGAAGAAAAAGTTGCCGACCTATTCACCAAAGGGTCGCATCACAGAAATTTGTCCGTAACTCTTCCCTCAAGGCAAGGCATCTCGAGATATCACGCTGAACTGCCAGTATTTCGTTCTATTCAATAATCCTATTGATAGACAACAAATCAGTTCGCTCGGGAAACGGATCTTTCCTCGGGATACGACACAATTCATGGCAAAATTTCACGAAGTCACATCTCGTCCGTACGGATATCTGTTCATCGATTTAAAACCCCATACAGCGGAAAATGACAGACTGTCTACCAATGTAATATCAGGTGATGACGAACTCGTGAAAGAAGAAGAACAACTGCCACCTCGTCCAGCCCCAATTCATAATCCATCAACTCAAATTCAACGCATACCATCTCACGATCCGACATGGTCCGCTAAGAGGAATGAACAAGTGGGAGAGGGATTATATACGAAGATGGATCCACCGTGGTTCAAACGGAATGAAAATGATGACGAATCCCAGCAGAGGCAGATGATCCATAGGAGCGGGAATGAAATGGAACAACGACGAAAGAGAAAATACCCTTCAGATGACGAACTCGTCCATCCTGGGTAAATAGATCTACCTACCCACTTGCGGAAACGGGTTAAATATAACGTGTGGAAAAACATGTTCGGTAAACCTATCGCGAGAGATTGTAGGGTTGACATTGACGAGGGAAAACAGCGATATACAAGCCAAGGTTATGACGAGGATGAGTCTGGTGCAAATGCTATGGAGGATTATACGCCAACGATGATGAAGACTTTACGTCAAAAATACTGCAATCTCCTCGTGAACATGCAAAAGCTACAAACCGATTATATTCGTAACGAGATCTTGAAAACAACGAGGCGTCTGCAAATGATATACGACATAGACTACGAGGAAGCACTCGGACAGACGATTACGATGCGGAAATGCTTATTCAATAAGTTGATTGATGACGGTGATAGCGAGGACTCCGAATAAAGACCCCAGTGGAAATATTCGTACATAAACATTGAATGGAAGGCTAGATGTCGAAATGATACCCACAACGAAGATGTATTTGGTCGATGATATCTCATATCATTGATGAAGAGTATGATTTGAAAATGGAGATATAGCTGATGAGCTTAACATAATCTAATACAGCGGATGGCACCCATATTGGATAATGCACACCCATAAAACATAATACCAACTGTCGTCCATGCACTCCCCAAGTTTGAAGTAGATTGGTTGAATCGTTCTAGAGTTATTGTCCAGACAAGATCTAAATGCTGAAAACTAAGATGACTGATGGTGGCCATCTTGGATTACACAGGTAACTGAAAAGCAATGACAACTGTCCTCTCACCGATGTCAAGCCAAACTGCAAGTTTGAAGTCGATCAGTTGAATTATTCTAGAGTTGTTGTCCAGACAAGATGCAACTGCTTAAAATCCAACATAATCCAATATCGCTGGTAGATGGCAGCCAAATTGGATTATGCTCGTTCATGAAACACAATCTTAACCGAGATCTCACCAAGGTCAAGGGACTCCCCAAGTTTGAAGTAGATCAGTTGAATCGTACTCCAGCTATTGTCCGGACAAGATCAAACTGCTTAAAATCCAATGAAATCCAGTATGGCTGATGGTGGCCATATTGGATTAAGCACGTCCTTGAAAAACAATCCTAATCCTCCTCTCAACAATGTCAAGGCACTCCCCACATATGAAGTAGATCGGTTGAATCATTCTCGAGTTATTGTCCGGACAAGATCCAACTGCTTATAATCCAATATGGCTGACGGCGGCCATATTAGATTACGCACATTGCTGAAAAACAATCCCAACCGTCCTCTCACCAATGTCGAGGCACACCCCAAGTTTGAAGTTGATCGGTTAATTCACTAGTTATTGTCCGAACAAGAAAATCTACGATCCAACTGCTTATAATCCAGTATGGCTGACGGCGGCCATATTGGATTATGCACATTGCTGAAAAACAATCCCAGCCGTCCTCTTACCGATGTCCGAGGCACTCCCCAAGTTTGAAGTAGATCAGTTGAATCGTACTCCAGTTATTGTCCGGACAAGATCAAACTGCTTAAAATCCAATGAAATCCAATACGGCTGATGGTGGCCATATTGGATTAAGCACGTCCTTGAAAAACAATCTTAATCCTCTTCTCAACAATGTCAAGGCACTCCCCACATATGAAGTAGGTCGGTTGAATCATTCTCGAGTTATTGTCCGGACAAGATCCAACTGCTTATACTCCAATATGGCTGACGGCGGCCATATTAGATTACGCACATTGCTGAAAAACAATCCCAATCGTCTTCTCACCAATGTCAAGGCACACCCCAAGTTTGAAGTTGATCGGTTAAATCGTTCACGAGTTATTGTCCGGACAAGAAAATCTAAGATCCAACTGCTTATAATCCAATATGACTGACGGCGGCCTTATTAGATTACATTGCTGAAAAACGATCCCAACCGTCCTCTCGCCAATGTCAAGGCACACTCCAAGTTTGAAGTTGATCGGTTTAATCGTTCACGAGTTTTTGTCAGGACAAGAAAATCTAAGATCCAACTGCTTATAATCCAAAATGGCTGACGGCGGCCATATTGGATTACGCACATTGCTGAAAGACATTCCCAATCGTCCCCTGGCCAATGTCAAGGCACACCCCAAGTTTGAAGTTGATCGGTTAAATCGTTCACGAGTTATTGTCCGGACAAGGAAATCTTACGGAATTACGGAATTACTGATTACGGAATCACGGATTTACGGAATTACGGACACCCCGGTGTTTCTAAGTCCCACCCCCCCCCCCCTGCTAAGTAGCGGGGGACAATAAGCAGTTTTCTCTCATTATTTGTGCAGTGCTATGAGTTGATGAATAAAGCGATTATTTAGTAATCTTCGTATTGCTTTGTCTCTATTTTATACTAGTCATATAATTCCCCCTCCTCCTCCTCCTCCTCCTCCTCCACCACCGCCACCACACACACACACACACACACACCCACTCCTACACACACACACACACACACACACACACACACACACACACCTTCCTCCTCCCCATAAAAGAGTACATAAAATGACAAGGCTATGATATACTTTGACATTTTTTATTTATCCACGAAGTATAAAAGCGAATTGTCCCATTTTCAAGCAATGTCAGATTTTCCAAGTATATGATTTCATGTTCTTTGCATGTATCGTCCTCTTACGAGTCGATGAACATAAAAATATATACAATCATTTCACTGATACTCGTTCACTCTCCATTGTCGTGCCCCCGTCTCAGCGTCTATCATATATTCACTCGCGTAACGGATAACGTTCAAGGCTTTCTCAACGTCCTCCACACAGTTTTTCAAATTTGACCACATAGTCAGGTCCAAAGTCTGTCCGTCTTTTGTTGGATGGATTTTCTTGCGCCTATTCTCATCCGTCTTCCAGCGACGAACATGAATTTTATCCTGTCCTCGGTAGAAGCTGTAAGTCAAGTACACGTCTTCTGACAAGCGTAAAGGTTCGGCATTGTCTACGCGTTTCACTATCAGGTCGTCGATCGTAACGATATAGTCCGTCAACTTCATCCAACCCTCCCGCGATAAACGTACGGTTTTTATATGAGGCAAATGGTCGGAGTCGGCTACATCTATACTCTCGGTAATATCTATGCAGGCGTGCCCTTTAGAGGTTCCCACATTGACGAAGACATTGTATCCCAAATGGAACCCAGTCATGAAGATGTATCCAACATCAACGATAGAAGTCTTCTTAAGGTCAGGCTGCAGCAGTTGGGCTAATGTAATGTTGCCAGTCTTCTGTAGAGCTTCCACAAACGCATAAAAGGCCTTCGGACCTCGTTTAGGTATCAAATTCAACTAATGCCGCACTCGACTACTCGTTCTCTTCTCAGCCATAATGTCTTCGTACATTTCCATCGTTAATATCGTATTTCGTTTTAGCGAATCACATATTGCGGACACATGTTATCTTTTTGATGAGAATCAAAAGATTTTCGCGAATTGCTTGTCGGTGGACCTCTTCCATAGTAGCGACAGTATGATACGTTAAGGCAATTCGCCCTTATGTATGAAATATTGAGGTGATAATGACGTATGAATGTCAAATGACCGCATTTATAAAGACTTTCCTATTTTATCGACGTCACTTCCGGCACACCTAATTTTTGCGTTGAAGCATGTCCGGTTAGGTAAGTAAACAGAGCATATTACGACGCCGAATGGAGGCGAAACTTACGGAGATACGATAAATTCGTATTGGAGCTTTACGGTAGACCTAGATACGAGGAACACAACGCCACAAACCGCGCGCGCATATGTCGCTTATTTCCCGAGAAATGGTGCGAATCACGTGACACCGATTATCGTCTAATTGCGGCGAAAGTTACCGTCGGGCGACAGCGCAAAATAGCCTCCTGTTTTCATTAGTCACGCTCCATCGCTAACTATAGACACGGTCCGCTGAACAGATATGGAACACCGTAGCACTTCTCCCGCTATAGTCACGGTTCGGTGGACAGACGTTGAACTACAACACCGCAACTCCGGGTTATACGTCTATATATAGATGATGAACACCGCACCTTCGGGCTATAAGTATGGCTCCATAAATAGACCATAACCTCGGACACCACAAAAAGCTATAGACACGGTCCGCTGAGCAGGCATAAAACACCGCAAACACCTCAGGCTATTGTCACGGTCCGGTGAACAGACGTTGACCTACAACCCTTCATGACACTATAAACAGACGAACACCGCACGACTTCGACCTATTTATGACGTCACCTCGACCTACTTATGACGTCATCGGTTTCCCGGCTTCCCTGCGCTCGAATCCCCCTTTTACATTCTACTCGCAGGACAAATTAGCAATCATCAAGCATCAACATGGTAGAGTATTGGTATCAATTTCATGTTGATGGAATAGGCATCGCATTACAGTTTAACAGATAATCACTAGATAATCTAATGTGATAAGAGTATCGGACATGGGAATTAATAAACTCCGATGTTGGATCTGCGAGAGCTAGAAGGTCTTTACATTACAAATATTAATCTGTATCAAATCGGCTTCATCGTCACTAGCTTGCTCCTCACAATTTACAATTAAATCAGAGAATGTAACGAAAAATATGTGCATTCATACTAAATACTAAATTGGCCAGGACTAAAATACGCCAAACGCCAGCGGTTCACACGTGACGGCAACATCTGCAATACACGTGTTCATACACTGATCTCTCAATCCGTTCCAGTGACACATGCATGTTTTTGTATGTCCATTACTGGCCAGTAAAGTGCAGCGGGTCAGGGAAATAATTTCAACTGTTTGACTAACACCTTCTAAATGGACGACGGGCCACCTTGGGGCATATAGGGTTACCAAAAACGTGCTTATCGACAGTTTTCATGCTGATCATAATTGGCCAACCCATAACTTCGGCAAATACCCAGCTGGTTCTCATATAAATGAGGTTAAGCTATTCTGGATTGTAGAAACATCCCCAAAATATTACCAACGGAGACTCAAAAGATATGTGTTTGTATCATTGTTTATCTGAAGGGGTTTTGTAAATATTATATTATTCTTTTCCTTTTAGTAAAACGCATCTACACACATTCGGCAGAATTCATTTTCGACTTACTAAAAATGAGCCATCCTCATAACAGGGGTCCAATACACCCCTGACCGCAGTCGAATGTGGTCTCCGGAGCTGGATGAACCAGTCTACTGGCGAAACTGATGTTTCGATTGGTCAATTCTCGATTTGAGAAGGGGACATTCCAAACAGTACAGATTTTCGGAGAAATTTTGTTAATGAAATTAATGAGGTTATTACAGTGATAGAAGAAGGTTTGTATTGGCGGAGTAATCTCTACGCTGAGAGCATGTTAACATTTCAACTGCGGACAGGGCTTGTAGGCTAGACGATAGTCGTCAGCTGACATGCGCTGTTCGGAGTTTGATAATGAAACCTTCGTGGATGACTTGCTGTACCGCCTCAACATTGAGACAGAAAATGGCGATCATAAGATTCAACAGAAGTTTAATTGTGATTGGCTATAATATTGTACCCAACTGGAGAAGATGGTTTACAAGTTGACACTCCCAGAAAACCCGTACTTTGGACGGGAATTGCCCTTTGATCCTCTCCTACTGGGATCTCACTTGGATCCTGGACATCTTTCGATGACAACAGACTTCCACATGTTATACATTTCGCGTTTCCAACTCCAGTAAATACCCTTATTGATTTTCTCCCATACATGGGTTTCTCCCGTATCCCATATAGCCACATATACTGACAATTTTTTACAACCTTCGGACCAAGAAAGTTCCCGATCGTTGATGCCCTTTACTGAACGTCTGTTTCTTTTAAGTTTCCCTTTTCCAACCCCATACATGGTTTTCTGATCAAAATCAAAATTTGTCACCACAATGCAAACCAGGATTCCGTTACAAATGGAAATTTGTGTCAACATCAGGTGATGAAGTGCGAAAAGTAACCTAACGATAGACAGCAAAGTGTAAGTCACGTTGTCACATCGACCGTGAACAAAAACCCGATCATGGCACAAATGTTCATTTGTCACTGTATCCTGGTTTGTAATGCCAATGGGCATCAGACGCCCCTTTCGAATTTTTCTAGGTTACCCACGGTGACGGCAATACAGTCGTGCCGAAGTTCGTGACATTTCGACAAAAATTATGATTGGACAAACAATTGAACCGAAAACAAAAAAAAACAAAAAACAAAAATTAAACTAACAGAGACGGTAACCAAAATGAAAACACACCATTTTGAGCAATGTTGGGTTAGACTCCGTACTCGTTCGTTACAGCTATAACTAGACTACCATATTTAATTGCAGTCAAATTATATTCTACGCAATTGCATAACGCTTGCAACAATAGGATTTCTGAAAACACAAAATAGGTTATGTGACTCATAAAATATATTGTTCTACTTTTATTACAAACACCTACAGTTCACCATATTGCGGTGAACATGGTTCATTCAAACTTGTATTTGATTGTTTTAATGTGGAGTATTATATTGAAGGCAGACTAAAGAGCAGGTCGCGCCCTCTGTAGTTTAATCTCAAACTAGTTGACAGTATGTCGTAATACACGACAAACAACCAGCGTGATATGTTATTTGACACTCGGTACATTTAGTACATTTACTGAGTTACGATCCAATTGTTTTTTTTATTTATTTATTTATTTATTTATTTTTTTTTGCTTTCTGAAACAACTGATAGCTTGTCAGCTACTTTTAACAGGTCATCATCATATATCACCCATCTAATTTACAAAATGCGGAATGAGTTAAAATATTGTATCTTACAATGACAACACGCAAATAATGATTATATCTGGGTAGTCATAAGGTGATGATAAGCTCTGACCCATCAATCCATGAACACCCCCATATTGCACCTGTATCCTGTTAGGTATTGTGTGGTTAGTGATTATGGCAACATATGGTCTGTCCGACTATGAATACCCTCTCATTGCCCTTGTGTCCTGCTAGGTATTCTGTGTCTGGGGTTGATGGTAACTGATGACCTGTCAGACAATGAACATCCTCTCATTGCTATCGCGTCCTGTTGGGTATTGTGTGGCTGTGGTGGATGGTAATATATGACCTGCCAGACAATGAACACCATTACTGCTATTGTGTTCTGGTAGGTATTGTGTGGCTGTGGTGGATGGCAATATATGACCTGTCAGACAATGAACACCTTTACTACCATTGTGTTCTGGTAGGTATTGTGTGGCTGTGGTGGATGGTAATATATTACCTGACAGACAATGAACACCCTTACTGCCATTGTGTTTTGGTAGGTATAATGTGGCTGTGGGGGATGGTTATATATGACCTGTCGGGCAATGAATACCCTTACTGCCATTATGTTCTGGTAGGTATTGAGTGGCTGTGGTGGATGGAAATATATGACCTGTCAGACAATGAACACCCTTACTGCCATTGTGTTCTGGTAGGTATAGTGTGGCTTTGGTGGATGATAATATATTACCTGTCGGACAATGTACACCCTTACTGCCATTGTGTTCTGGTGGGTATTATGTGGCTATGGTGGATGATAACATAAGATCTGTCAGACAATAAACACCCGCTCATTGCCCTTGTGTCCTGCCAGGTATTGTGTGGCTGTGGATGATGTAACATAAGACATGTCAGACAATGAACACCCTGTCATTGAGTTTGTGTCCTGCCAGTGTTGCTGTGGTGGATGGTAACATATGATGTATAAGACAATGAGCCCTTGTGTCCTGCCAGTGTTGCTGTGGTGGATGGTAACATATGATGTAAAAGACAATGAGCCCTTGTGTCCTGCTAGGTATTGTGTGGCTGTGGTGGATGGTAACATATGACCTGTTGGACAATTAACACACTCTCATTGCCCTGTGTTCTGCTAGGTATTTTGTAGCTGTGGTGAACGGTAACATATACGCTATCAGACAATTAACACCGTCGCATTGCCCTTGATTTCTGCTAGGTATTGTGTGGCTGTGGTGGATGGTAACATATGACCTGTTGGACAATTAACACACTCTCATTGCCCTATGTTCTGCTAGGTATTTTGTAGCTGTGGTGAACGGTAACATATACGCTATCAGACAATTAACGCCGTCGCATTGCCCTTGAGTTCTGCTAGGTATTGTGTGACTGGTGGATGGTAACATATGACCTGTTGGACAATTAACACACTCTCATTGCCCTATGTTCTGCTAGGTATTTTGTAGCTGTGGTGGACGGTAACACATACGCTATCAGACAATTAACACCGTCGCATTGCCCTTGAGTTCTGCTAGGTATTGTGTGACTGTGGTGGATGGTAACATATCACCGGTCAGACAATTAATATCCGCTAACTGACCTTTTTATCTTTATTGGTATTGTGTTGCTGTGGTTGATGATAACATATGACCTGTCAGACGATGAACACCCTTTCATTGTCCTTGTGTCCATGTAGGTATTGTTTGGATGGGGTCATATATGACCTGTCAGGCCAGGAATACTAAAGTTTTTTCTGATATCAAGAATTTTTTTTTGTGATAAGCATTTCGATATATAACTTTTCGAACTATTTACGAAAAACAGCTTGACATGCCCTTCAACATTACACTTAAAAGGAAATACAACTGTATACCTCTCATGTAAAGCAATACATACACGTGTTCTTTCGTAGGTTTGAAATCAATAAGTGACACTGACCTACCGTCACTGAAGACTGCTCCTTTACCCCTGTATCTCAGTGGATATTGCCCGGTATCCTTATCGTCGCTGATCAGTTTCAACATGGCATCACCTTCAGTGCCGGCGTTCGTTTCAGCAGATGTAGCGAAGACAAGTGTGTATTCTGAAAAAGAAATGTGTTTACTATTCTTGAATTCGCAAACTCATGTACGTCGATCCTGCATCATATAGAGAGGTTTCACATGCTTATATGGCATTATTATGTCCAATGTACATCAATAGATTGAGAAATCGAAGAAAAGGAAAGATCCAGTAGGTCACAGTAATAATAAGTTTCCAAAATTTGATCACTGTATCTCAAGCGGTTTTGCCTGAATGCGGTAACGGACTGACGGACGGTCGGACGCCACGACGTACATGACGACGACAATATCCCAATGTCGAAATGGCCGAGGGGTAAAAATCTAAAATAGCAGCATAATCCAAACTGGCATGAAGGAGTAGTTACGTTATATAGGCGAATCTCCTTTAGCTATTTTGTAAAGCCAAAAATTAGTTTCTTTAATTCCGCACAAAAGTCTGTGTTTCGTACAGAAAAATTATCCACCTTCTATATTATAAACCCTCCCAGGCAAATGTGACGTAAAACAGCATCGGCTGACGTTTAAAATTGGACTTTCGTTTGTTTTCCTGCGAAGTAGGCTCTCATTTGCAAATTGTACGGTAATGAGTGAGTGAGTGAGTCAGTCAGTCCATCCGAACCCTTTAGTCGGAAAAATAAGGAGAACCGTTGATATTAGAACCTTGATTTTTGGCATGAAGGTGCATTAGGGAACTGTTTCCAGCAAGTTCTGAGCTGACTAACTTTTGATGAAATTTAACCTACTTAGGTGACCTATAACATTACGCTTGGACCCCCATGTCCTCTTCCTCACCCTACTTCGTAGGTCCTTTGACGTTAGTCACACTACTCATGTTTGTTTGTTTGTTTGCTTTTTTCTTCCTTTTTGTACACATTTTAACATCGATTTTATAGTAAATCTAAAATAAGACAGTTTGATTCAATATGACCATGTGTTCCAAGAGTCTATAACCTATAGACAGTTTCACAAAATACTGCTCTTGAAAGAGGCGAAAACGATGCGTATAGGGGTGTACGCATCAGATAATAATACATTACAGCTACGGTGGTTATAGCATTCTTTCAGCAAGAAAAAAGAATAATGCAATATGTGTATATTCCTTATGTCATTGGCCCAGAGTGATTTGCAATATAAAATGATATTAATCAGTACCACTAAAAGATTGCTTTGGGGGAAGTATAGCATTTAATGCCAGTTTGAGAGAAGCCACACGGCCCACGCGATAACATTATGATGATACAATAGAATGGTAAAGGGCTTGTAGACGAGGTGCTCTCGCAATATGGTCGATGAAAATCTGTCTAGTCAACTTCGGATGGATCAGTCAATCTTGTGTAACAATCGTCTACCAGCCCATACACTGTTGGCCTACCTATGCAGCCATTCTGAGAATGTACTCCTCTAAACTTACATAGTTAATAGGGGAGTTCGGAATCACTTTTTACATCTAGACTGCTGGCGTTCGTTTTGTTAGAAATTGAGAGTGATTCTTGGTCTTATTTTTTACGAAAATCTGTCGCCGATAATTGTATGAAAAAAATTCTCTAATGGATCTTGTGAATGAATGGGGAAATGATGTCCGTCTCAGTGCATCAGCGTGGCCAGTTGCGAATCACTTTGGTGAGAAGCGGATCACGCCATCTAGCGGTCGTTACAGCCACTGAGAATATAATTTTTTTATCATCCTGAGTGGTCATTTATCACCAATATCCCAATAGGCGAGAAATGATGTATAACGTGCCTGGACTTTGCTGGATTGCCATTACTGAGGCGGAAATTCTTCATAGACAACGACGGTCTGATCTGCCTGACTGACCATGCCATATACGACAATTATCCTCACTAATTAAATTATTTCTCTTACGATTTCGGTGGTTCGTTATTTGTACACGGACGAGACCATTCATATAAGATTGAACCTAACAGACCTGATGCAATAGAAACCTGTCAAAAATGTTTCCTCATGGGACCTGATATGGATTTCTCTCTTATATTGCATGGAATTCAGATTCAAATTTAAGAAAGTCACCCACGTTTCCATCGTGTTTCTGACAGTACAATGAATTCTACGCGCATCTTCAAGATTACAATATACAAACTCTCTAAATGGACATCTGACATTCATTTAGCATCTGATTATTTGGGCGAAAGAACAAAGAGGAAAGGACACATTGATATATGTTTTCAAGTTTAGTAATGAATACAAATTATGAAAGTTTTGAAACCTTTGGCATGTGTGTGTGTCTGGTTGGGGGGGGGGGGGGACTCAATCTAGGTAAACCAAGATGGTAAATCAGTGGAATACCATCTAGACGTAACGCTATGAGAACTTCGTGCGAAATGTTCGCCGATAATCTGCGAGATCCCATAATAAACCAATCACGACCATTTCTGACTTTTCTCTCTGACAATGATTGACGTTTACTTCACGGAGATTAACATCCCGCGCGGCACAATCGTTTGATATTTTCTACCCCCAAACAAAGTCAGACTTTTCGGCGGGAGTAAACTCTTTGATCGTCACGGATCTGTCTGGATATGATGCCATATTTGGATACTGGTTCCCTATAATGTTTACTGTGGGCGTGATTTCAACAAGCTAGCCCCTCTGATTGGCTAAAAAATGTAGTTTCAGATTCGCATGGGATTTATATAGGGCGGAACTCAGATATAATATTCCGTGATATTATATCTGAGTTTACTGAGATTGGGGGGGGGGGGAACCATCCCGTTCTGTGACTTAAAGTTATTCTAAAGCAATAACTTTGCCCTCCGACATTTGTCGTAGTGCAAAGTTTTCAATGTCACAATTTTCGATTACTTAATCACACGGAATAAACGACGCGTATTTTGTTGATCCGGAATTGACACCTCTACTGTGACATTATGTTACAATGATGGTGAGATAAGGATCATCGCAAATCATAAGATATTTTGTTTGACCATTACTGAAATTTCAAATGGGACAATGTGCAGATTACAGGCCCGATAGTGTTAGGGCAGCTAATGTGATTATATTGACCGACAGACGTTGTAACAGATCATGAGCTTAGTAATGCCCTACCGTAGCGGTACTTTAGGATATGATATCTTGAAGGTCAATCCTAGATGTACAGATGGTACATTACGGGATGTTCTCTGAGCTACTCTTGAAAGGAGAATAGATCTCATGGAAAACTTTCTTGCATCCGTAAACTTTGAATGTTGTTAAATTATACAACAAGTTACATCACGTGTGAAGTACTGCAGTTGGATTATTCAAGCCCTAAACAAACAAAGTAGTCAAAGTGTCGCTTCGAGAGAACAAAGAATAGTTTACGTCTGCTGGAAGGTATGGCCCAATTTCCTTCAAGTTCTTCAGTTTTTTTGGTGCGTATTCGCAGAACTGAACGAGAAATCAATGTGAGGAAGTTTATTCCTTGAGAGTTCGCGTCTTGAAAATAGGTCTGTAGAAAATGTAACTTTTTTCTTACACAGTAGTACTTAAAGTCATTAACATTTACACAGCAGGGATCCATCCCATAAACAAAAACTCAAATCTGCTAGCTGGGAGCTGAGCAACTGCATTCGTATCTAAAGGAACCAGCCACTCTGCGAGTATCGTCCAATATGTTCTACCCTACTTCAGAAATCCAGGAGCAAACAGAACTGGCAATCAATTCATCCATTTACAGAACATTGACTTAAGTCAGCGAGTTGTAAATGTGTTTGTCCGCTGTTCGTCAACCGTCTATGAGAGGGTGATTACGCACGTTTCCACATTTAAGGCCGTTTCTGGACGTCAACAGACGTCACTCTTTGAAGACAACATGGCCGACTTTAAATTGTAAATGAACAGTATTACTGGGACATACCGACATTAAATCCGCTATCTCTCCTTCCTTTCAACGTATAATTCTTTGAAATGACATATTTAAGAGCTCTCTAGCTCATAAAGAATCATGAATACTATCATTTTAAGACTTTCTTGTTTTATCTCAGACAAATATTCGCCACTCTCTGTATAATTACACATGAAGAATGGTTTAGGATATAAGTCGTCTGTTCAGACCTGTATGGAAAGCCATCAGTGTCATAACCTCTGGTTTTCCACACGTGGTAATTCGATTTTCCACGCGTGGAAATTCTATTATCCACGCGTGGAAAATACAGCCAATGGTTTGACTTGTAATTACCACGTGTGGATATTTCGACCAATTATTCAATCAGGAAATACCACACGTGGAAATTATTTACCACGTGTGGAAAATATCCACCAATGATAGAAATGGAAATACCACGTGTGGAAATTATTTACCACACGTCGTATTTATCACCCAATCATTGAATTCGGAAATACGACACGTGGTAAATAATTTCCACACGTGGTATTTCCATTTATCCACGCGTCGAAATTTTATTTTACCCAGCCAATGAATGAGAGCTTTACAAAGAAAGCTGGTCCCTTCAGAATGACGGAAATCGACAGTTTGCGGCGAATGTGTTCGTCTAGCTGGAATAGACAATCTCCAACAGGAAACTCTCAATTTCATAAAATACAGGGACGTGTAGCAAACTTTAATAAGTTTTTTGTTGAGCAATGAGGCTGAGTCGTATAGGTCGACGACCGTATACGACAGATAAGACAGGGTCAAAGTGCGTGTATCTGCTTTCTGTAACGATTGTTTTGAGTGGTAGATTCGAAACTAGAATTACCACGTGTAGAAAAGAGAATTACCACGTGTGAAAAACCTAGTGAAATACCACGCGTGGAAATTATTTACCACGCGTCGTATTTCCGAATTCAATGATTGGGTGATAAATACGACGTGTGGTAAATAATTTCCACACGTGGTATTTCCAGTTCTATAATTGGTGGATATTTTCCACACGTGGTAAATAATTTCCACGTGTGGTATTTCCAAGTTAAGTAATTGGTCGAAATATCCACACGTGGTAATTACAAGTCAAACCATTGGCTGTATTTTCCACGCGTGGAAAAATCGAATTACCACGTGTGGAAAACCAGAGGTTATGACACTGATGGCTTTCCATAGACCTGTACACCTTTTAGTAACTGGAACATGAATATCGATCCATTGCAATTCCGATCGTTTCGCCACTTCATAGCTTTCACTTAGCGAGTCAGAATTATCGGCTGTGTTTCATTTAATGGCGTGTAAATATGGACACAAGAGACTGCCTCGCAACGTGATAATAAATCTCTTGAAGTCGGTTGATAATTCAATATCCAATAATCACCTTTTATCATACAAATGTAGCTATACACAATCTCCTGTAGTTTTTAAAATGAGAACAAACCCTTTTCAGGTAGTAATATTCCACTTAGTCTGCGTATATACGTAACCGTCATTCGGACTGACTTGGAAAGAGCACTTCGCACGCAAGACATTTTTCCAGAGAAGAATTCTAGGATCTGATGTAGCGCCCTAAGGAAGGATTATAGAATTACGCATATGTTTCACTTATTTATCATAGGCCTACGGGTTAGATACAGGACCGTGTCGAATGAATACAGACAATCAAACGTTTAGATTTGCCCAGGTTCTCCAATTTGAGGATTTTGGACGATGATTCTTGTACAACCATATAGTCCGAGCTTTCACGGCCTTCACTCTCTGACAAAACCCATTTAAAATATGGACAGTAACGGACAATATATTAAGAGTCACATATAATTTACTTTATTTTAATTACAAAGTGCACCTTAATTACATTTATCGCCACTAAATTAGAATTCTTCTTTGATGAGCCTTATAGTTGTCTTGACGATTAAAACAGTACAGATCGTGCTAGGAAAACAGAGAGGATAAATGATAAATGGGACTCTCAATGAGGAAATGTAGAATGAAATTTATTGAGATCTATGACTGAAATCCAAGCAATTCGACTCAAATTATAAATGAAACCACAGATTGCACGATGTACACTGACTGGATAGGAAACAACAGCTATACTTCAAAGGTCACCTGTCTGCTACGACCACTGCTTACCAGGCTCCCCTCGGGCTACGAGCCAGTGTTCACGTCATCAGAGTAACGCATTTTGAAAACACGGGAAAAAGTTGTGATATTTTATCTCCGTGTCAGAAAACAGCGATCTTCCGTTACGATTCCTTTCAAGTAATCCACAAAGGATATTCTCCTGTAAGCTATGTTCCGTTTTCGTTCTCAAAGATGTCTTAGTTTTTTCTAAAACGAGTAGTTGGGCGAGTTGAAAGATAACTAGTCCAGGTAGAGATGAAATAAGGCAAACTTCTATCGGATTTACTCGCCCCGATTAAGAATATTCTCTGAGTAAAACATCGGATAACTGATATCCGCCTGACTAGTGTTCTGTTTAGTTAATTTGCTTAATTTTCAAAGCAATGCATCACGGGTAAATCCAAATGTTCACTTCAGAAAGAGGTCAGATTTGAGCGTTTTGGGTTTGACAAGGCATAATTCATGGAAGAAGCCAGCCGGCGCTATATTTGCTATTGCAATTGACAATGACACAAGTACACCTCACTATAATTGACGAAACCGTCTTTGGTTTGTTTGTGCACACCATACAGCCACAGTTTCGTTGAAAGCCATGAAACTTCGTCCTGACATTTATTGGGGTCAATTAGGGTAACCTGAAACAAAAATCCGTAAAGGTCATCTTACGACCATTGGGGGCCCGGGATTTTATTGAGTGGAGAGCCCTGAAATTTTACTAAGAGAGCGATGAGAATAAGACGAAAGCAAAAAAAGAATCAAAAAGGGCATTTAACGCCCAATGGGGGCTGGGAACATGAAACATACATTTTACAAGTTATAACATATGTAGGTTTAAATGTCCCCCTTGTACAACCACGGTTTTGGTTGAAAGGTCATGGAACTTTTCCAGGATAGCTACTAGGTCAAGAGGATGATTACCGGTATTAAAATAGGGCATCCAATAACCAATAGGGTCCGGGGAGTTTTTGGCCAGGATAATTGTTATGTGATCGGGGAGAGTGACTTGAGACAGGAAAAATCAGGTAGGGCACTTTCTTTTCTCACTCAGTGTGGGCCAGGAACACCATGTGCCGTTGAAACGTGCTTAGTCAGCGATTTCGTTCTGATTTTTCAATAAAGACATATATACGCATCTATAGACGTTCTGTTTAATTATATAATACACACGCACTAAGTGCAAGGATATGTAAACAAAATGACGAGAAGCCTACATGTATATCAATGCCAACAAATTACGCTTCAAAAAGTTATAAGCATGTAATATGGGAATAGTTAATTGGGAAAAAATGTATACAAACTGTTAATTGATATTGAATATGTGTCTTTCGATAGATATTTCATTACTATTGCTGAACTTTATCAAACAATAGGTAACCTGGGAATCACCCTTCATCAATCACATTCTGCCTCTACATGTATAACATTAGAAAAACAGGAAAGTGGGAAGTGCATGGATATCTCAGGTTCCTGAATATTAATCAACCTCGTATATACGCCTGACAGACTGGAATTAGTAACCAATACGCCTGACAGACTGGAATTAGTAACCAATACGCCTGACAGACTGGAATTAGTAACCAATACGCCTGACAGACTGGAATTAGTAACCAATACGCCTGACAGACTGGAATTAGTAACCAATCTATTTGGATTGAAAATCGATATATTAGATTGAAAATTTCAGTTTATTACGATCTATATTAGATTGAAATTTAAATCTGAGGAGATAAGGAACAAAATCTTATCTTCTCAGATTGGAATGTCAATCTTTCGGTGCGATTGGAATTATTTTCAATGTACTAGATTTAAAAGAAACAAAATGAATTTAATGTTGACTGAAAAATCAATCAACTAGATCTTATTAGACTGGGATTTTCGATCTAATATATCGATTCTCAATCGGAATAGATGGGTCATTAATTTCAATCTAATTATTTAAGATAGTACATTCTGTAGTGCGCTTGTTCACATTTGTTGACTTTTCCCGTCTCAAGGACGGGTTTTACGCTAGTTCTTTTTAAATCGCATTTCATGGCTCTCCAGCCAAATTGATTCTTTCTAAATTGCCATGGCTCTCCAGCCAAATTTGGTTCTTTCTCAATCGCCATGGCTCTCCAGCCAAATTTGGTTCTTTCTCAATCACCTTGGCTCTCCAGATATATTTGGATCTTCAACTTTGCCTGACAATTAGCTAACTCGAACGAAGCCATATACCCGGTGCTTCTGAGATGAATAGGGTCTTGGCTAATGATAATATGCATGCGAGGTGTGAAAATGGCAAAATGGGTCAAGGTCACTCACATTGATACCAGAATTGGTTTAATATCTGAAAATTCTATATTGCTTGTCAAAATGAGGTCGGGATAGATGTAGGAAAGATCGGTCTTCAACAAATCTAATATTGGAGACACAATTAACAAACATTCAAGGAAGTTCCATTTTTTTTACATCTGTTCCACATAAACAAGCGTGTGCGACCCAGCTGAAGGATCTCGTTTGATAGCGAGTCTTTACTCGGCCATTCAACCGTCGAAGTGGAACATGTGAACAGCTGGGAATTGTTTGAGCATATTTACAATAATTGTAATAATGTAGGATGTATGCATTTTATCTAATGCGTTATTACTGCTATAGCTTGTCGATTACAGAGATGAAAGGGAATGGCTTTCAATCGGTATCCGCTGTCGTCTCTTCATCTATTGCTTCCACAAATGACTGCTCTGTGCGAGATGTCACAGGTTGCTTGGCAATAAAAGGTAAACTTATTCGCTGATGAAAGGCAGATATATTAAAAGGCGTCGATGTGAAAATAATTTATCAGAGTACATTATGATGATGGTAATAAAGTATTATATATTCAATGAGTGTATGTGTTTACTTTTGCTGACAGGTGATGCATGGATGTGCTTGGGCTCTCCATCGCAACACGATGGGCTCCAGTCGTGCAAACAGGCCGGGCAACCTGTTCCTCCCTAACGCACCATACACACAATCCCTCTTTTAACTTTTAGTGTATGCATAAGCTCAGATTTCTTAACAGAAATTACATCGTATTTCACAAAGCAAACGTAGTCATATAGAGTAAAGGTGGAAATATTTCAAACAGTTTTGGCAACTATTTTTCGCAAATATTGGTGTCATTTCATGCGAAATTAATGGACGTTATCCGCTCAAGGATGGGAAAGGGTCCAACCATGGAGGCGCGTAAGAAAGCTGCATTTGAACCTACCTTAAGGAATGTATTCATACTGGTCTCATTATATACGGTGGTCCATAGGGAACATCGACTTTTTTGAAATAGGTTTATACAATTTTTCATTACGTTTTCCGATTTTCTTGTGGATTTGATCCATTTTTCATCTATTTTCTAAAAACAGATTCTAGTTTATCACATAATTTCTTTAGATTTTTGTCATTCCTAGTAACGTCGTCATAAATGTCTTCATCATTTTTTTCACCGAAAACTAAACAAAACTCTTGGAAACGCTCGCACCGCTGTGGAAACCCTTTGTATATTCTTTTCTATATATAGTTTAGTAAAGAAAGGGTGAAAATATTGTGACGACGTTACTAGGAATGCGAGAAATCTGAAGAAATTCCGTGATAATCAAGAAAATGTTTGTAGAGAATAGTGGAAAATAAAGAAAACCCCCGAAAACTGAGAACTATAAAAAAAATCGATGTACCCCATGAGCCACCGTAATAATCTGCCAACTGAGATAGGCAGATTACAATGACTTCCCTGAGGAAACGATAATTTCGTTTTAAATAGAATGCTTAGCCTTGTAAGGCCTAAGGGTGGATTTAATACTGACATATTACACCAGCTCTCGTGATTTTTTTTCCATTTCAAAGCACTTTTAAATAGACATAAAGCAACTAATTTAGGTTGTGCGTATTTATAAAATGATGCCTGAAGGCTTTCTAGTCCCTGTGCTGTATGTAGTAAATCTTCCACTGGCGTCATCAGATGCCTGAAGGCTTTCTAGTCCCTGTGCTGTATGTAGTGAATCTTCCACTGGCGTCATCAGCCGCCACGCAATTCAAGCATTGATTTGTTATTGTTGTATTTATTTATTTTATTTTATTTTTTGGTGCTCCATGATTTATCGAGTCAGATCAAAAAGGCGACAGATTGACTGTGGATATTTTTCAGAATATTTCCCGAACTTGGATATGAGTGACGAGGGTCCATATCTCCTCGCGCTACTGTACCTGGCCAAATGGGATTGAATACGGACATTCAGTAATTGTTCTTGTGAATAGGGGCTAATCAAGAAAAGTTTTCAGTTAGGGTACATAATATAGGTCAACGGTAATGACAATGGCTGGTAGGTATAAAGTACTGGAGACCACATAATTGCACATAATTGATGTGTGTACGCCATCCCCATACTGTATTCAGCAAAGGTATGTCATTACATATTTGCGTCCTGTTTAAATGTTATTTGGAAGGGTTATTCATCAGTACATCTGTTAGCATATGTCATCTCATCTGCGCTATATCCGAGTCAGATTTTTCGAAAAAGATTTTTCTGTGCCTGTGTACCAGAACAGTAGTGAGCGCACACCAACAACAGCTGACATCTCCAATGCCGAGATCAACGCTTTATCGCTCCAGTGCGCTCGGTGTTAGAAATATAAAAATGCAAACAAGAGCCAGCTCGTGTATACACAAGAATTTGGTCTACTGAGAGAAAAATACAGATCGCATCAGGGCAAAAGATGGCGAGACAGTAGCGACTTCCAGGTAAAGTTCGATATTCACTGCCGAAGCCAAGGCTCTATTGTCAGCTTTAGGTGGTATTGAGTCTACTAAAGGAGAAATATGCCATATTCTCAGATTCACTGTCATGCCTTCAAGCGAATAAATGTGGAACTTCAACTCATCTCACCATCTTGAATATTCTACAATTATATCATCGTAGATTTCATCAACAGATTGATATTTTGTTTCGTTGGTTGTCTAGTCACGTTGGCATCAAAGGAAATACTAAAGCTGATGAAATGACTAAGGCAACCCTAGATAATGATGTTGATCCTGTTGGAATCTCATAGCGATTTCAGACCCTCGCTCTGTGCTTATGTGAGGAAGCTATTTCAATCTTTATGGGATGTGAATAGTTGCAAACTTCAGGAGTTAAAAAACTGTAGGCTATACTCGTCTGAGCAGCCCAAAACATTTCGATCAAGCCATGATCAGACGATGTAAAATCGGCCATACACGATTAACTCACGAGTAAAAAGTTTAGTAAAAAAAAGTCCCAAGGTGTATTCCATGCCACGAAGCTCTCACAGTGAAACATATTCTGATCAACTGTATAGATTTTAAGATTCATTCTATCGAGCAGCTACTTTAGAAGATTTTTTAGTCGGGTAAAAGAAGATTGTATTTTGGGTTATCTGAGAGAAATTGGTTTGTTGTATACATTTTAATATATGTACATGTTTTTAATGTGTTGTGTTGACTTCTAGATTGCTAGGTTATTAACTTGTTTTTGTTGGAATACTTAGAAATTTGTTTGATTGTCTTTATATGGCTGAAATATTGCTGAACACGACGTTAAACCTTAACACACTCTCTCTCTCTCTTATTTTTGGCAAACGGATTTCACCAGGAAAATCGACTCGCGAGCTCCTGACAGCGGGCTTCTGATTGGTTGAATTACAAGCGTCTAGTCCGTCATTCATAATCCAGCCGTCGTCCATTAGAGAATATCCGCGTCCATAATCCAAAGACCTATTCCACATAACAGTATTAGCACCAAATTCAAGAAGACAATCATAGTATACATAAACATAGGCTTGTTTCCTGCAAGAGAGAAGCGGTCAACAGTTTTCAATGATGCCGGCAAGACATCATGATGTTCCAAAAATATCAAATCCGTATCGCTGATCAGTATTCTTAATCCATAATGTTCGTTATAGAGTCGTCATCTAAAAAAAGATGTATCTCAGTCACGCTTTGATTGTGATTGTTCATATGAAACTTTGAGTGGAGGCGCTTGGTGGAATAGCCCTGTTTTATAAGTTTCTGCAACAATGTTTTGTGACGTTGATTAAAATCATCACATTTAACACAGGATCTAGCAAATGCTACTAAGCGAGATATGCATACGCCATATGCAGGTCCCACTGGAATATTACTATCCCAGAAAGGGATAGTTTACGATGTCGAAATTGTAATCATCTCTTTTGTCATGAAGTCGACGAGAGAGAATGCCCGCTTCATTTTTATAGAGATATAGATCTAAATATGATGTGCCTGTAGGGCTATCTGTAGTTTCCTTCAAATCCAGTGAAGGTGGATATATATCCTTCACTGCGTCATTTATATAGCGATTATCCACAGCGAGAAGATCGTCTATATAGCGTTTGGTGAATGAGAAGGAACGGGCTTTGAGTGGATCGGTTTTTGAAAGCGCCAGCATATAGTCATATTCATAAGAGAAGAGATACAGGTCAGCCAACAGGGGTGCACAATTAGTACCCATTGGAATACCTATATGCTGCTGATATATTGTGTTGCCAAATTTCACATAGATATTTTTAATGAGAAATTCAAGCAACTCTATAAACAAAGAAACATCCCATGAATGATATCTCTGGTACGTAGTCGAGCTAAAGAATGCTTTATGGCTTCCGACATTAATATATCTACGATCAGTTTTCTTTAACACGGATACTATTAATGAACTTAGACGGTCAATAAGGTCCTGATGAGGGATTGTAGTATAGAGAGTCGAGAAATCCCATGTGGATACATGTCTGTACAGTATGTGACCATTAGCATCAAGATTTTCCGTAAGAGATTTTAGAGTTTCAATAACCACATACATTCAACGCGCCAGAGTTCTTGAAAATGATGGCGCAATACGCTCTGTAAATCTTTTACCTCCTGAAGGGCCCTCGTCAATAGGGTTGAAAGAAGCATTTGTTGCAGCTTCTGAGGCGCCAATATGAATCTAGCTTTGTATGGTGATTTATGCATTTTGGTCCAGTATATTTTGGTATGTCGCTATGATTGGTTGGAAGACAAATACCTCTTTCCCTGAGAAACTTTTGTGATTGTTAAATAAATCTTCCAGAGTAAATGCAGTTTGGGAGTAAGTAGACGTATTTGATGAAGATATGTCTACACTCAATTCTTTAACCAGCACCTGGTAACAGTAATATTTACATATGAATATTATATTATTCGGAGCTTTGTCTGCTGGGACTATGACGAATTTACTCTGGAGATTTGCTAGAACTTCTTGCGAATTGAGGTTTCTCAGTACTTGTTTTGCTTGGGAAGAGTACTTCTGTCAATATGGCGGATTGTTTCAACGACCTTGCTCTTGGTGAGGTCCAGCCAATCAGCGAGTACTGTAGGTTCTACTTTTTCTCGCTTAGACCAATCAATAACGTACTGTTCTAATGCAGACAGGACTATCTTCTGGTCCGCCTTCAGATTTATTCTTCTTGGCTCTCTATATTTAGGTCCTTTCATCAGGAGTAATTTCAGATCCTTATCACTCACCACATCAAGGTCACCAGTCACAATATGTTTGCATGGTGTACAGATAAAGTTCGACAATTCACAATCACAACTATAGCCTCCTGACGTGTATAAGTTCCAGTCAAACTCCTTGACAGCATTTTTCAATATCCACATACATTCAACGCCAGAGTTCTTGAAAATAGTGGCGCAATACCTTTCCCAAAATGCAGCTTCTAGACGCTTGTAATTGGAGTAATTGAATATTTTGGTGGCTATAGATTTAGTATACTTATATGAAATGCAAGGAGGTTCTGTGAACTTTAAATAGTTTGGTACAGCGTTGCGTACCTCTGGATCATTCAGGATTCGAGGTAAATTAATGATGTCCAGTCCTTTATCTAAGTAGTTGAGCTTCAAGAAAAGCCGATCTTGAGATGTTTCGATTATGTTCACTGGACGATACAACCGAAAATACGCTATATCTTGACATACTTTACTGATTTTTGGATGGTATTATATTTCCTGAAGACGCAGATTGCTGTATATCTCTGGCTATTTGATTTAAAGCTCTCAGAGGTAACGCATACAGAACTGTACGTAAGCTATGTATACTATTGGGTGCGTTAGTTAAACCCATTAAGTAATTTAAAGTGATATGATCGTGAATCATCGAACTATTAAACTTTCGCCAACCATGGCTGCGTTGTCTCCGTTGATGAGGTTTAAATAGTTGGGTAATGTTGGATATATTTGAACGGCGGTTTGTAGCATTGCCGAACCCACTGACATTATCATTTAAACCAAACGGAAACACTGACCCAAGTTCTAGCATCCAGAATAATTCTCGCTCTCGGATTTTTCTCTCAAATCCAAAGGGGGAATCCTTAGTAGATGGATAGACGACGTCTATGATCTGAATACTAAAGTTATCCCAGCCATGGTCGGGTCCAGAAAAATGCCTACCTATAAGCAATTGCTTTTTCCTAACGGATTTTCTGCGACCGTTCACCCTAAGATGGAATCTTTGGGTGGTCTTGCCAACATACTGTTGACCACACTTCTTACAGGAAACTAAGTAAATACAGTTTGTAGTAGAACAACTAAGATCAACATACGAGTTAACAGAATATGAGTTACCAGTTAACGCGGAACTAAATGAAGCTGAAGTATTAAAGAGTGGACACGTGAGACATCCACAGTGTCCACACTTAGAAATTTTGAAATTATTACATGTAGAATTCGGTGCTAAACAATCATCAAGCGCAATATTGCAAGGTTTGATGTCGTGGCCTTGCTTTGCTGTCAGAAATATATCTGTCATTTGGATTGAAAAAGGTCTTGGTGCATTTCGAACTATTAGAGACTCGGCCGAGAAACCTGCACTAAGGTTCCTCGGGTCTGTCTTCATATTTTTTCTTATAGTTGTATCCATTATGAGTGTTGGGTGTGCAGGGGCCCGGCCTCGGGGACAACTTGTCCACCAGCAGAACCCAGGCATACACAGGTTAAAATTACAAGCGTCTAGTCCGTCATTCATAATCCAGCCGCCGTCCATTAGAGAATATCCGCGTCCATAATCCAAAGACCTATTCCATTTCCATATAACAGTATTAGCACCAAATTCAAAAAGACAAAAGTATACATAAACATAGGCTTGTTTCCTGCAAGAGAGAAGCGGTCAACAGTTTTCAATGATGCCGGCAAGACATCATGATGTTCCAAAATATCAATCCGTATCGCTGATCAGTATTCTTAATCCATAATATTCGTTATAGAGTCGTCATCTAAAAATGATGTACCTCAGTCACGCTTTGATTGTGACTGTTCATATGAAGTACCATGAGGATCTTGAAGTACATGGGCTCATACGGCCCCTAGCCCCGGGTTAAGCGGAATTAGACACATGTTACGAAACGTAGCCCCATAGATCTTGCACGCTACGTTCGTATTTTGCTATCAGCATGCGATATTTATCGCCAAATTTGAGAAACTTTGAGTGGAGGCGCTTGGTGGAATAGCCCTGTTTTATAAGTTTCTGCAACAATGTTTTGTGACGTTGATTAAAATCATCACATTAACACAGGATCTAGCAAATGCTACTAAGCGAGATATGTATACGCCATATGCAGGCCCCACTGGAATATTACTATCCAGAAAGGGATAGTTTACGATGTCGAAATTGAAATCATCTCTTTTGTCATAAAGTCGACGAGAGAGAATGCCCGCTTCATTTTTATAGAGATAGAGATCTAAATAAGATGTGCCTGTAGGGCTATC
>JAVTVY010000148.1:0-36324 GCA_036873755.1 Hanleya hanleyi
TAATGGGACATTCTCGAGGAATCCGTTCAACCTAAAAGCGTTCAACATCAATTTCGTGGCCCTGCATGTGGATGGCCAACAGGTACCGGCACGCCCCTTACAACCTAATTTCGGAACGGACAATTACGTCCGGAGCTATCTGAACCTCTTCACAGCAACTGGCCAAATCAACCAAGACGAGGGAAATATGATCAGTCGAGACGATTTCGGCAGAGGGTACACGTTGTTCTGTTTCGATCTGACTCCCACCTTAGACAACGATCATCAACTGAGTCTCGTCAAGAAAGGCAACTTACGCTTGGAACTGCATTTCGGGACCCCTTTACCGAAAACCATCAATGTGATTTGCTACGCTGAGTTTGACAACATCATTCAAATCGATAAAAGCCGTAACGTCCTGTGTGACTTTGCCACCTAACATGGATACAGACCAGATAAGCAACGTGATGGAGACTGACCCAGGAACACGTATGGTGTTTCAAGGAGTGTCGCCCGAGATGTGTTCCCATTAGACCGTGTGTATCCGGCTGCTTACGTCCTGAATACAGACCCGATGGATCGACCCGGTCAACACTGGGTGGCCGTGTACTTGACAGAAGAGCAGGGCGAATACTTTGATCCGTACGGCCTATCACCCCTCCATGCCGATTTAACAGACTTCATGGAACAAGGCACAGAGACGTGGTGTTGGAATACTAAAACGTTGCAAAGCCTGGACAGTATGGTGTGCGGACAATATTGCTTGTTTTACCTGTACCATCGATGCCGGGGAAGGACCTTATCTACCATCGTACAGATGTTTGACGAGTACCCCAAGGCTGAGGACCGAGATGTACTCGTATATGACTGGACCGCCCATCATTTCAATGTACAAGTCCCGTTCTGGGCTTGAATTCTTTCAATGTACACACGCAGTTTACAAGCCCCCCTGTTCTGGGCTTCAGTTCTTTCAATGTACAAGCACCCCTGTTCTGGGCTTCAGTTCTTTCAATGTACAAGCCCCTTGTTCTGGGCTTCAGTTTTCACGTGGTTGTTCTCACGTTGTTGTTGTTCACTTAATAAAAAAAATGAGATCTCACCAAAAAACCCTGTCTTGTGTGTTATATTCATAATGCATCAATGCCCAATGTGGAGATTCAGTCAAACTGAAATCAGTGGTGTAGGTTGGGGCCAAAATGTAACCCATCAAGGTTAGCCAATGAAATCAGCCTACAGACCAAGTACGTGTTTTTGGTCTAGGTTTGGAGCGGGCATTTCATTGAGGTGCGTGTATACGGTGAGTGAAGACTCGTCCAACACGTATAGATTAAGTTTATGACTATAAGTTCTATGTATTCTCCGAACCTTGCCGAAAGGGAGACCTTCTGACCTGGATGTGACCTTTTGACCCGCGCGCGCGCACTGCCGGTGATGACGCGCGCGCGCGCGCTGCGTGCTGGGTCGGGCCAGGCCGGTGAAAAGGTCCCGGAGGTTGAACATCCGGGCGTCTAAGGAAACATTTGGAACTCTTCAGTGCTCGGGATGTGACCCATCAATACCCAGAAACCCAATATAGGTGTCAAGACCATGATATAACCTGCTCGGAGCATGGTTAGTACGAATGTTTCGGTGGTGGTGGTGTTCAATAAAAAACTTCATGAAAACCCAAGTGAAGTTCGAATATTTATTAAGGTGAACAAGTGAACAAGAATGTATGTACAAGTATATAAGAACGTTGCAATCAAGAATTGAGGTGAACGTATGTATAGAGAGAAAAATCACAGTGGAGTATATAACAGTTAGACCGAGTCATCGAACTGACGTATTCAAAAGAATGACAAACAAGTTCATGGTGTAATGTATATATAGAGAGTAATTTAGAGTCCAAATATGTATGTCCATTAGAATTCACAAGTCCGGGTATAATATATGTTCACAAGTCCAGGTAAGTGGTACTGATGCCATCGGGAAGAACTTTACGTTTCGGGTAGAAAAATGTGAAGGCATCTCGTTTCTGGATGTAGGTTCGCATCTGGTGGTCGACGACCCGGAATCCTCGGTTAGTCCCACTCGCACTGGTCTGGATTTGCAGCACGTTCAGGTACAAGGCTTTGTCGATGTTGGGATAGCGCCGGTTCACCCCTTTGCAGCTGAACTTATTGTTTCCATCTCCACCGTAACAGAAGTAGGTCTTGGACGACAGGGCGATCATGGCATCTCCGCTCCACTCCAGCTTGAAGAGGCCCGGCGTCCGCTTGTCGTACTGGTAATGGTCACGTCGAGGTAGCCACTGGTCCCGTTCCACCTCATACTGTGCGCGTAACTCGGGTTTGACCAGGGACTCCCAATCCGCATTAGAGACGGCCATGTAGGCAGAGTCCGTGTCCATTTCCATGAGTTGCCAATCGGATGGATTAAAATACACACCCATGAAATCATATAAAAACTGGAGCATCCTCAGTTTGGCCACCTGGTATACCATACATCCAATTTGGAGGGGCAGGTTGTAACGAATGACCCTTTTGGCTGAAGAGATTTCATATGTATCATCATCGATGACGTCGACGGACCGAAACAGAGGCGAGTTGATCTTTTTGCGGGCTTGTGGTGTAGTACAGATATTGACGTTGACGTGCTTGTCTTGGTTGGTGACCGTTTTTCCATAGTAACCATTGCCTGTCAATTTCCAAGATTCACCGATGATGGCCTGACTAGGATCTTGATCGCCTTGACGACGGGCAGACGTCACGATGTCGGCATTCCGCGCGAAACAGGCATTGGGTATATACTGAAGGATTTGGTACACGCGCGTCACTTCGAGGCCATGGCTCATGTACCACTGTAGCAGAGGGGTACCCAGCAAGATTTTCTCTGCCCACATACTCCCAATCAACATTCGACGAGGTTGTTTCAATACGTCATGTTCCTCAGCATAGGCGCCCATGGTCTCTCCAATGTCAGCCCGACCCACCAGCGTGTTTTTGAAGATAGGCGGGCACTGGGCGAAGAGTGGCTTGAGATGGTCGGGAACATGCAGATCACATTCGACAAATCCATACAGGGTCCCGGAACGAACGGCGTCGGAAAGCTGTGGCAGGGTCAAGAGTGGTCGGCGACTGAGCGGGTACTCGCGCGCTTTAAGGAAGTCGCGTAAGTGTGGGAGGGCCTGGCACATGGTGTGAAATTCACACTCCCACAGTTCGATAAGGTCGTACCCCAATTCTTTGACGTAATCTCCATTCTCCACCACTTCTGCTCGTAATTCTTCTGCCGATTTCCCACGTCGTTCGTTGAAGCGTCCAGCGCTGAAAGGACATTGGTGGCCGTGCCAGTAACACCCATAAAATTGAAATACGGTCGGTGTTCCTTGTACAAGGGCAAACCCATCGACGGGGAGTCGACGATCTCCTATGCGCTTCTCTGTGGCGTTGGTCTGATGGCGTATATAAATTCCCCGTCGATCGGCTTCCCAATCCAACCACTGGTCGGCGAGATGTTTGTACGGCGTACGTTGAGGTGTGAAATGTTGACCGTCTGCCAACCAGCGCGTATAATGCCCGCTGGGCATGGGTTGGGCGAGAGACCACAGGTACAGGGCATTGGCGTCGAATTCAATGATTTTGGCACAGGGTTTCCCACCGGGAAGAGTAGTGACATCCTTCTCATGGTAGCGGTGAAAAATAAGGCTAGGTCCGCCGACGATGTTCTGTTTTAAACAATCATACATGTCCTCATCTTTTTGTTGTATCAGCGAGAAGCAGGTAGGATACTCTTGGAAGAGCTGGCGAAGCGCGAGACCCGGTAAACTCAAACACTGCTTGAAGATGTCCACGTGCATTTGATGCCAGAACAGTTGAACCATTTTCTCGGCCGCTTCGAGGAAAGGGACCACATCTAAGTTGTTATACCACACCAGGAAATCTCGCAAGGTCTGCATGTGTTGGTCATTCCATACCTGCTGTAGTTCCTGGTACGTGTCTTCCGAACATTCCACTTGCTTGAGATCGTCGAAGAACGCATCCCGGGATGGCAACTGTGTTTCCTCCAAGCGGTCGAGCGTCGATATGTAGGTGTAAGGGAACCTCCCTTTGGTTTGTGCAGTCATAGGCCTTCACCCACTGATCATAGCTATAATTAGGTTCTAAGTAGTTCCGTACATCCAGGAAATGGAGTGATGTGGTGGTGAGGGCCATGCGGTTGTTGATCTTTTTGATGACGGACTTGATGGTATCGGACTGGGCCAAGTAAGGGTAGAGAAATTCCTTCACCATGTTGAGATCGTATCGCCCCGAGTTGAATCCGAGCACCGGTAACTGGCCTAAGTATTGCAGGAAGCGGATTTTCAATTTCTCCGCATACGGTTTAGGTAAAGGGACATCCTGCAGTTGAATGTCCTGCCCACTGTGTTCCATTTCCTGTCTGTCAAATATTTTCCCACTGTGCTCCATTTCCTCTCTGTCAAATATTTGCCCACTATGCTCCATTTCTTCTCTGTCAAATATTTGCCCACTATGCTCCATCTCTGACTCTTCATCGTCGCTGAACGATACACCCAGTGTAGGAATCCTGTCGTCGAGTTGTTCCAGTACGTCCTGGAACTTGGACACCAATAGTTCTGTACTGGCCGCACTGACTTCTTCTAAATACTCCATCATCCGGGTAATCAAGTCATGGGCGTCGCCGGCGGACACGAAACAGACGGGTGCAGCGTCATAGCCAGGTACGTTGCTGGAAATACTGACACTCAGGGGAATATGGCGCTGTGTCCACTGTATTTTCGCCGAGGCCGCATCCATCGGTTCCAACATCGCCTCGAAATCGTAACATGCCCGGTAGGGGAAATAACGATGCTCTTCCGGTATGATGAGACCTTCATCGGCCAGTTCCTCGAAGATGGTGGGCGTATTATGGTACACGCCGCCAGGAAATTTCCGTTTCACAGTGTGATCACAAATCTTCTCGTGTCGATGTAAATCACGAAGTGAGTGGTGAAACACCCGATGGCATTGGGCACAACTGTAGGATTGCGCGTACAGACTCATATCATAGATCAGGGAAAAATGATTCACCCCGCCGTCGTCGAAGATATTGACTTTCATGGTGGAAGCATACCGTTCTGAAGACCGATGCACCAATTCAGCCACAAATGTGTCATGATCCTCCTCCTCATCCTCCTTCTCTTCCCGTAGTAAACGGTACACAAAGATATTGACGTTGAACAGTGACTCCACGACATCCAAATACTTGAATGGGACTCCCCGGAACTGCCGCGCGTCCAGGTCTCGTTCCTCTAAATATTGTCTCCAATAGATATTGGCCCTACTATCACAAGTCCGGGGATGACATTCGTTCAAATGAATGGCTAAGCACCGGAACAGACGGGCCCATTCCAATGGGTCCAACGTAGTCAGTTGGTCGATGAGGGGCTCCAGTGACGCACGATTGATGATGGTGAATGGCTTGTCAAACACATAGGTATTATTGCTCGGATAAAAATACCGTAACTGGTCCGTCTCTTTGTGCCGTAGAATATAACCGAATGTCATATTCACTTTGAACGCTGTCACTTGGTCTCTGAAAATGTTCTCGGCATAGTTAGGAAGATACGTGAGGTCCTGTAGCCGGAAATTATACAAGTCTTGAATAGGGCGATGACGGTGGAAACATCGTCGGATGGTGCTCCAATGGCGCTGATAGATGTCACTCACAGGGTGGTCTTCTGGCAAGGCGTCAGCGGGAGGCACAGCTGGATCCTCAGGAAAGTCGTGTTCGCCTCTCACATTCTCACGCGCCAAGGGAGATCTCGATCGGTCACGTCGCCTCATCCTGATCGTATATACTCCTGTAAAATAGAGCCGATTTTGACAATGAATCGGTCACTACTTCTTATTTCTTTGGAGGGGTAAGGTCAATAGGACTTGCGCTTTTTATACTACTAAAATGTGAAGTAGATTACATCTTACATAGGCCTTAAGGCCGTGATATGCATATCACCTTGAAGTATTCTGGGGCATGGTCAGTACTTCCCAATTTTCCTTTTGTCTACTACTCGCCGATTTTTTATTTTTTTATTTTTTATTTATTTATTTATTTTTTTATTTTTTTTATTCATTTATTTTTTTTCCCCCGAGAGCTACAACATGACACCTTCCACGACCCATTCGAACCCATAGCGGTCCCTCTCTATCCCAAAAAAATGACCATGTGGGAATAAGGACCTACAAGAGGCTTGGCGTAAATTGAATTTTATTGTACAAACACTCAAGATGAGCAGGTACATAACAAATGTAACATACAATGACAAAAATACAGTGGCAATAGTTTTGGTCCAATACAACATGGCCTAGTGCGAGTTGTCTCCCTTGCGTAATAAAGTTCAGATGGCGCTATGGTTGGAAATGTGCGATTATCCGGGGGAATGATGCCAATTGTGACTCTAGACGCCATTTTGTTACACAATTGTGAACAGTTTGAGATAAATTGAGACGTACGGGTAAGAGAGATAGAGATGGTGTACGGATATTTCATGATGTAGCGGGAATGTGTAACGTAGAACAAATGTACGGTGTCCCATTCCGTGTTCCTTGTCAAGTTGCTGGGAAAATATCCCGGAGGACTGACTGCATATGTGGAGAATTACTCGAGCTTTATATTTCATGAGCTGTTTGAGAAAATACGTGAAATTTGCATTGATAAATGGTCCAAAACCGGCAGTGGACGTCCATGCAATCGCGCGAATGAAACTAAAAATAGAGGTGTTTGTTGACATAAAAACAGCTGATCCAAGGATGGTTGAGTTACACGAGAAAATTCTGCCAATATATAAATGCCTACCTATAGATACTAAAATTGGCCGCTAAAAGTTTCCATAATATAGGGAAATAACTGTGATGTCTTTTTTCACTGTGACACGTTCTCCTAAAGACCTAAGCTGAAAAATTCCGAGAAGGGGGGGGGGATATTTCCTAGCATAGATATTATTAAAAAATAATTTATATTACATACGTGTAAGGTGTTGATTGGTGTTACTCAGTGATACTGGTCAATGATACTAGTCAGGCAAATTACTACACACAGGCAGTGATCGGGTAGGCAGGGATGTCCGTTAGGCAGGCAGTGGTCAGGTAGGCAGGCAGGCGGGCTAGTGGTCAGGCAGGCTGGCTAGTGGTCAGGCAGGCAGGCAGGCAGGCAGGCTGGTCAGGTCAGAGTGCTCCACTGCCACTGTAGTGCAATGAATACACCCCACCCCTAAAAAATCGCCTCCTTTTATACGTTTTTCTACAGTCCGCCATCTTGGTCCCACTCCCACATCAGCCGCCATCTTGGTCCCACTCCCACATCAGCCGCCATCTTGGTCCCACTCCCACATCAGCCGCCATCTTGGTCCCACTCCCACATCAGCCGCCATCTTGGTCCCACACCCACATCAGCCGCCATCTTGGTCTCACTCCCACATCAGCCGCCATCTTGGTCCCACTCCCACATCAGCCGCCATCTTGGTCCCACTCCGGCAGGGATGTCCGTTAGGCAGGCAGTGGTCAGGTAGGCAGGCAGGCGGGCTAGTGGTCAGGCAGGCTGGCTAGTGGTCAGGCAGGCAGGCAGGCAGGCAGGCTGGTCAGGTCAGAGTGCTCCACTGCCACTGTAGTGCAATGAATACACCCCACCCCTAAAAAATCGCCTCCTTTTATACGTTTTTCTACAGTCCGCCATCTTGGTCCCACTCCCACATCAGCCGCCATCTTGGTCCCACTCCCACATCAGCCGCCATCTTGGTCCCACTCCCACATCAGCCGCCATCTTGGTCCCACTCCCACATCAGCCGCCATCTTGGTCCCACACCCACATCAGCCGCCATCTTGGTCTCACCACCCACATCAGACGCCATCTTGGTCCCACCACCCACATCAGCCGCCATCTTGGTCCCCCACGCCGCCATCTTGGTCCCACACGCCGCCATCTTGGTCCCACTCCCACAGCCCGCCATCTTGGTCCCACTCCCCACAGCCGCCATCTTGGTCCCACTCCACAGCCGCCATCTTGGTCCACACCACCCCACAGCCGCCATCTTGGTCCCACTCCACAGCCGCCGTAACTTGGTCCCACACCCACCGCCGCCATCTTGGTCCCACACCCACAGCCACCATCTTGGTCCCACACTCACAGCCGCCATCTTGGTCCCACACCCACAGCCGCCATCTTGGTCCCACACCCACAGCCGCCATCTTGGTCCCACACCCACAGCCGCCATCTTGGTCCCACAGCCTCCATCTTGGTCCCACACCCACAGCCGCCATCTTGGTCCCACACCCACAGCCGCCATCTTGGTCCCACACCCACAGCCACCATCTTGGTCCCACACCCACCGCCGCCATCTTGATCCCACAGAACACCATCACAGACAGGTCAATACGTGTTCACAGGTCAAAACAGCGCCCCCTACCGCCCCCAAGAGTTACCTCCCCCGGCAAAATGTGCGCTGTAATACGCTTTATATACTACTAATGACAATGACAGATAGCGCCCTACGACATATAATACAAACGTTCAAAATTAAATAAATACAATATTAACAGTATATTCAAAACAACTCCCAAGCCATAGAACTCATCCGAGTTCACATGGTGGATCTCCTGATAGTGTTCTATGTAGGCTCATATCGTGACAACACTTCCTCACTGACGGCGAGATATATGGGCATTGAAGGATTCTCGCGAGCCATTTATTTTTGTCTCGATACCATATATTGAAAGAATTGTTGACGCATGTTGGAATATCTTGGACACTGCAGAAAATGTGTTTCACCCTCAATTACCTGTAGTTCACAATTTATACAAATAGGTTTGTCCCGTGCAATTTTTAATATACGGTCTTTTTTCTATCAGGAGGCTCATGCAAATAATCTTATGTTTTGTAACTGCTTATCTGAAGTTATGTTTTGTAACTGCTTATCTGAAGTTATGTTTTGTAACTGCTTATCTGAAGTTATGTTTTGTAACTGCTTATCTGAAGTTATGTTTTGTAACTGCTTATCTGAAGTTATGTTTTGTAACTGCTTATCTGAAGTTATGTTTTGTGACAGATGCAAGATTATCTGGCAGGTTGCTATCTGTTATTGGCATTTCTTTGTAAACTTGTAATTTTCGCGCGATGCACTGTGTTGAACATATATGTTGTTGTAAATTGAAGTAAATCCAGTAAATTGCACTGTATTTCGGATGGAATGGCTATATGTTTTGTTGTTTTAGTAAGGCTTATATATATGTAGTTGTAATAACTGACTTTCTCTTTCTGATGAAGGGATTTGTTGCACAATTAGGCATCATCTAAAAGGGGGTTGGTGACAGTAGGCAGTTGTCATCAACAATCAAAAGAATGAACATGATGTTCCTGTTGTTAATCATTCACTTATCACGGTGAGGTTCCCGGCTTGTACGGTTGTGCAATGAAATCCATGAGCGGCGACAATCGATGTTGTACATGTACTAAAACAATTAAGACGAAGATATAGTCTCTTCTTTCGAATAACACAGCCATGGAGAAACTTGTCCATCCCTGCTCATGATCAGACCTTGTGTGATCCTTCAGTGAAGTACAAGTTCAAGGGTTCCCTATTTATCTGTAAGCCATTGCAATCTGACTAGCTGTGGTGCATGAACATTTGGCGAACGAGGGCATCGATTTCAGTATAATAAGCGTTTACATCGGCAGGTAATTACAGTTCTGTAACATTATCTTACTTAATCTCTTTTTGCGTTCTCAAAAGCTCGGATTATGAAGCCTTTTGCAGACTCCTAGTTCATCTTGGTTACAAATCGGTCGATAAAGAATGTTTATCTTCCACTGACTGACACGACGCGATGTAATATGGATTCTAGCAGGAAGTGGGTGAGGAGCCCAGTGGGTATGTGAAGAAATCCAGTGTACTTGTGGAAGACTTGCTCGACCTCTGGCGATTATTCCTTTGTTGTAATTAGCTTGATATCGATGCAATGCCGCATCGATATCAAGCTATCAATTGGTAATTGATGTAGTCTTTACCGACATCCTTATGCATGGCATCGGGTTCAAATCCTTTCACGCAGTTCCAAATTCGTTCGAGAAGAACGAGCGAGTTGGTCGATTGCCTTCTTTGTAGGATGGAATTTCCGTACGAGTCTGTACTGAGGCCTACATATACCAACTAATAATATAATATCCACTACTTATATTTTATCTGTGTCTCACGAAAATGTTCAATACAACTTTCAAATATGACACAAGAATGTATATCACGCCTTCGAGTGTTCAAACGCCTTCGAGTGTTCAAACAGCACTTGACGGGCACCCCCTATTTACCTAGGCTCAATTTGATCAACTTATCCATGTATGTTTATCCTGAAATGATATTGCCGAGTTCGTGTCTATGCCTTGGAGAAACGGCAGACTTTAAAATGATTGTTGCTGTTTTTATCTATGTTTATTCTTGAGAATCAAATCCATGATTTTGTCTCGGAGTCGAATCATCTCGATAAGGAACAAACTAGGATATCGGATTAACCTGTATATTGTAGCGACGATTATAGTTATTGTGTCGATTGTACGGTGTCTGTGTGACGAGTGAAAAATGGGTCTCCTTCGTCTTTCGTAATAGGGACATTTTATGTAGTGGTAAATGGTTCAAAACGCCATACTATATCATATAATGTACTATACACTGTACTATATATGATGATTTTCTTAAAATTAAATATAACTGCGTTAAAGTCGATATACTTTAAAGTTTTAAAGTTTGAACGATATTTTACCTGCTGCCAAGATTATGTACTTCACAACCATTGTGAGCTGTACAAACCATGCATGGTACCACCGAATAATCGATTTCTGTGGAGAGCAAAATGTGAGCATGAATAGTGACTGCGTTCATCTCTTATCAACAACTGCTTGATCGTGAGGCTGAGTGAATACATCCTCGCGAGCCAGTGTATCAATCGATAGGTTACGATAGATACACTGGCTTGGTTAGTTACCGATAGCAGTTCTGGATATAAATAGCTGGAGGGGTTTTCCTGAACTGAACCAATCCGTAAGTTCGCTGAAGCAGCTCATCAGGCCAATCCGCAGCGAGGTTTGGGTTTTGACTGGTTTGAATTTCATCACCGGCCAGACTACCTTTGAAGTTATGCTGAAGTCGTCATCGGGCGTCAAAGCGAAACCGCAGGCTTCAGATACCGACATGCTAATTCAAAACAATCGCTGGGGATGAAATGTACGAGATTGTGTAATAGAGGCAACGACTCGAGAACTCATCTAAATCACCAAAAAGGTCCAGGTAAACCCTCTGCGAGGATTTAGGGATTACCTGGACTTGTGCAGATGGGCAAATCCGTCATGTAAGACACACACAATAGGTGACTACATGTGGGGAACCATTCAACCAAGGAGTGAAAAGGGCCAAGTATATTGCACGCAAAGTGTTGCCGATTGAAGTTGTCTTAAATGACGGGTCTGCCTGCAGATGGAGTGAATACCGACTAAGAATATTTCTCGCATCTTAATTTAACAACCAAGGCAAAGATCAGAGATAAATAGTGCTCATGTCTCTCAAATGTCATTAATAAAGAATTCAAAGGACAGTGCAATATAACCACGAATAGCTTTTTAACACATGATGTGAAATCTTTTCACGGTCAATTTGATGATGGGAACATCGAAAATGCATTCTCGCAATGTCAGGGTTTATAACCTCCTAAAAGTCGATGTGAGAATTGGAATCGCTCTTACTGATTTTTCTGGAAAATGGGCCGAATGGACCTAAATCCTGATGACGTATTTTATCGCTTTCAATCGCGTGATGATTTGTGCATTCCTTCATCTGCATGGCAAGTGATCAGTTATCCAGAAATCTAGCATCGCTTCAATATGTAACACGAAACTAAATAAATTGTCAACGCGCTGTACACGTTACAACGCATATAATGGAAGTGGGAAGAGATGCCGACATACTGACAGAGCCACATGACTTCACAGTATAGTGTTCTGGTTAACCTATTTTGAAGAACATACCAAGAATCGAACGATTCGTGATATTCGCCTCACGGCGTGAAGCCAGTCAAGGGACCTCGCGTTGGCAGTTAAGCTGATGTCAAGTTACATGAGGGAGGTGACAGGCTAATTGAATGGCGTTACGATCCGCATCTGTCATTTAATTGTCATGGATGCTGACATAACATCGTTGGAAAGAAGTGAGATTTTTTTACTTTTTGAGAGTTTCCTTAGGAAAATTGAAGCATGCAGCTGAGGTAAATTTGACGTCGCACTATATTGCCCTGGTCTGTGAGGCTGAGTGATTTAAGTATTTCATTCTCGGACCAACTCCATGAATGAAAGCAGTGAAAATGAACATACACACGGCCCAGTTTTCCTTGAAAAGTGAGACAAAATGTTATTAATATATCTGTTTTTCTTTCTTTGTTTTCACATATTATTACATATTATTTCATTTCTGATTATCATGAATAATTTCCGTCAAGATAATGCAACGTTTTTTTGGTTTCCACTCACCGTTTGTACTTTCAATTTGTTTGTCTGAGAGAGGTGTTAATATAGGATTGCCTGTTAGGTGTTAATATAGGATTGCCTGTTCGCCAATTTCAGTTTCCTTTGAGGAAATGAATATATTGTTTAAACCATTATATATCCTGCTCTGGTTCGGTCATCGTCTTTTATACAAGCTTGTAATAAAGCTAATGGCCACTTCAGACTACCATAAATTTAGTCTGTACCTGGCCAAACATTCCACAACAAAAGACAACGGCTTGCTGTTGAAAGACCACGCTCGAGTTAGAACCGTAGTAATGGACAAGAGCAGCATACTTCCTAACAAACTCTTAATTGCGATCCGTAATATCTGGTTATTATTAGGGAAGACTTGTCCGCTGATCACATCTCATCAGTAAACGTATGGAATGATTTATTTATGTGTCAATTTTGAAAGCTATTTTCAGTACCGTGCTATAATCATACTAATGCGTGCTCTTATCTTATCTGGAAATTATATTTCAGATGTGCACATTTCTGTTTAATATTTATATTTGTGGGGGGGGGGGGACTTTTTGTTTAATATTTATATTTGTTTCGGGAGAACTCTGCCAGTGTACGTGTAGACCTGCTGTTTCTGCATACAAGCATGCACAATCTGAATAAATAAATAAATACAAGGAATAAATAAGTATGTATAACTGAGAAAAAAGTGTATAGCTGTAGAGATCTTCTTGCTACAATAACTGATCATTACGGATAGCGCATAGCCAGTCAAGAGAAGAGGGACATACACACCCACACACACAAAGAGAGAGAGAGAGAGAGAAAGAGAGAGAGAGAGAATGTCGCAAAAACGTTTTTGTTTGCAAAATTTAGTAACAAACTCCATAATTCACGAGAACGAAACATTGGTATATTCAACCTGTTTATAACAGGTACATGATATCAGACAGACGCGGAACAGTACTCTACTCCAGACAAATCTTCATATAATTAAATCATTACAACTGTATACAACAAAACGTGTTTCATCTTCGTAATTCTGTGAGTTAGGTGATAAAGGCAGATGTATAGAGGCATACATCGGTGGATGATATACTACAGAAACTGTTTGTGCACTTATAACATGGAGCGCGCAGATATTGCCCACGAAAACGTGTCAGCCTTAGGCTGGATCGAATTGAGGAGAGGGCGTGAAGACTGTTGGCGGAAAAGGTGAAACAATATTTTTAAACATTTTTTTTTGCTGATACCAACCACGACCATTGCCATTGTTTTCGATATTGTACACACTGCCATTCATATTCCTGCATATTGCCAGCAACCATGATAATCCATGAACCGACCACTGTCAAATATTGTACAGAACATTCCCCCAAATTGCTACGAGAAGTAATATTTCGAAATCGCCAAGAGACATTTCATGGAATGTTTATTGTCGTTGTTAACATTAAACATCCATATAGCATAGATTTCCTTGGAATACATAATAATCAATACGTAACGAGGTGCAAGCCATTCCTGGTCATTGCCACTGCTGCAAATCTAACTGATTTTAGCAGCCACTGCAGGTACATGTATTATACTTTGGTACGGCTACTATCTTCGGATTTTGTCGACAACCTCTACAAGGGTGGTGACCATATGTCGAGGGGTTACTGTTCTTTGGGCGGGTTTTAGTCTGTTCCATTCAGTTATGTACATGTACTGTTCGTTTGTATTCGTGACTGTTCGTGACTTATGACTATTCATTGTTTACCTTGACGGCGACTGTACTGACGAATGTAATTGGTTGGTTTATGAAAGGAGCGTGTGTATTGGTCTGAAAGCTTATTGGGTGATTTTGGGTACCTGCACGGATTTGGGGTCTAGTCGAACTGGATTCTTTGTTCATTACGTTTTCTGATTTTGAGTTGTACGTTTCTGCTGCCAGTTTTGTTTCTGTCGGGGTTTTGGGTGTTCAGCAAACAGGTTAGTTCACATTTGATTATTTGATTATTTTCACAGTACGTTGTATTGTAAATGTGGCATCGAAATAATAATATTGGTAGCTTTTGTGTAGTTTGAAGTTATAGTTCAAGTAGTTCAAGTTGTAGTATACGCTAATTTGCGGATATTTGTAAACGGATATTTGTAAAGGGATATTTTGAATAATGCCACATATTCGCCCTGGATAATGTTTATATATGAAGCAGCTCACATTTATTCTTTGGAGCGTAGCTTTATATTTTTGTTGCGTAAATCATTTGTGTAAACCAGATCTATCTATATTGGTTTTATGAGTCTAACATTGTTAGCGGTAAAATATCTCCAAATACTTGTTTAAATTTATCAGGTGTGTTCGGGTGTGTTCGGGGGTTGTAACCGCTATCACCGATGAATGGTGGGGACTTACCTTTGTCCAATTGACAGGGTGAGTTGACCTGTTTGTGCAGGCTATTCAGTAAAAATGTAATTACGTAATGGTCACCGGCCCTCGCCGTACTTGATCAGTCATAACCGGTTTGGTGTTAGTGTCATATGGCAGTTCTATTATTTGGTAATTGTAAAAGTGTTTGATGTACAATTTTATCTATTTTCCGGTTCTGTTTCTATTGCACTAAACGTATATATCATAATGCAAAGTAACGACTCTATCTTGAAATTAATATTTATAAAGCGTAAGAAAATATAATTATTGTTAGTATATACTTGGGAGCGGATACATTGATATTTATTGTGATATTTACTGTGATATTTACTGTGATATTTACTGTGATATTTGTTGTTTGTTATAGGGATTATTTGTCTCCCGAATAAAGTGCATATGTGACCGGACCCTTTAGACTTGTGTTGCCTCGATTCAGCGACCCGTCTACATTTTGGCGCCCAACGTGGTGGTTCTCCCCTGAAGCCTGGATAACTGGTGAATGTGTTCTATCCCAATGGATGAGAAGTGACGCTACCTGTCTTCACTGCAAGTGCTCCTTTATTCCTGGAGGATACGATCGCAGCTGTGTGAACTGTGCTGGATACTTAACTCCCCGTATTGGACCTTATTTGTTGGGACTCTGGATACATCAGTGGACTGTGATACATCGTGGTGGTAAGGGACAACAAGAAAAAAAAAAAAAAAAAACATTTGTTGAAAACTTGACCTCTGGTGTTGCTACCTGAACTTGCTTATATGAACTGTTATTTATTTGTCCTTGGCATGCAATTAATTTTCGGCCCAGATATTGTCGGTGTAGATATTCATCTAAGTTTGACTGTTTACTACTTTCCCGGGTATTTTTTTTATAATTTATCCTGATCAGCTAGTAAGAAGGCATTTTTTTCTTTTTCTCTTTTTTTTTCTCGTCAGGAAAAGATTGATTTTTCTCTCTCGATTTTTTTGCCCCGAGGTCAAATGAATTATCTCCACTGTTCAAAGTGATAGGTGCTACGGAATTCCATTGTCCCTATTATTTTTTTTCATATTTTTTTTCTGGTTCTTTTGTTATATCCCCAGAACTATGGTTTATTAATGCCATATTCTGTATTTATATTCTATTTTTCCAGGTATTTTTTTATTATATTTTTTGCTTGGCCATTATCTCCGGAGTTATTTTTTTGTGTGAGTACTGGTACGTGCCATAATGCATAAAGTTATGTAAAATACCAAGACTGTATGTTCACTAAACAAAGATTTAAGGTATACTAGATCACTTTGTTTAATAAGGTTTGCATTTTTTTGTGAAATATTTGGTCATTTTTTTTGTGAACAAAATTGGCAGCAGATCGCGAGGGAACTTCTATGGTAGCCCGGTTTGCACATATTGGCGTCTGTGTGTTTGTATTGTTTGGTATAAATGAATTTGACTGTGAACGATTTCTCCAGACTTGACTGCTACACATATATTCTGACTGGTTTGAGACTACTGACTTTGAAACAAAAAAAAAAAAAAAAAAAAATCACTTTTCATATTAGTAGTATAGAAAGTGATTATCTGTATGGAGATGACTAGATGTGTATTGCTGTGAGATTATGCATAGGTAAGTTTGGGTTAAATGTATTTACCGTTTCCGGGCATATTGGTGGTACATTGGTAAGTGGTTACTCCCCTTATTTGCATACTGATCGGTTCCGCTTGTTACATTCCGTTCGCGCATGCGCAATTTGAAACGATCGAATTCGGAAATCGGTTATCGTTATTTCTGTATTCTTCGCGGTGCTTTGGTTGAGATTTTCACTTTATCTCTCAACTATCGTTTTTTTGACGCGTTGGTTACTTCCCTTCGCCCAGTAAATGGCTCGGTAGGTGCCATTTGTTCGCTTATAGCGTTCAGTGTTTGCGAACGGTTTTTCTTTGTTTTTTCTTCACACTACTCTTGATTGCTTGGCCGCATAGTTCTACTATACTGAGTATGGCGACCGCACTAACAGACGAGGAGTTGAAACGCATCGGAGCCGCGTTTGCGGAGATGGGGGTGAAGCCTAAGGCAGACTCGGCACAGGACTTGACATCGTGGATGAAAGATTATATAGCCAGCCAAGATAATCCAGAAGTGAAACCAGAAATCCTCGGTACTCAGGTCAATACAGTGACTTCCCATACCTCGTTTCAACCCAGAATTTCAAATTTTTCTGGAGATGCGAGACCTGGGAAAGGGGATACACCATATGACCTCTGGCGATATGAAATAAAGTGCCTACTTCAAGACAAAACTTACACTAAAGAAGTCGTGGCGCATGCTATGAGGAGATCACTTCGTGGAGAGGCCGGTAGGGTCGCCATGCGACTAGGACCAAATTCAGATGCCATTACCGTGATCGAGAAGTTGGACAGTATTTATGGTACTGTTGAACTGAAAGAGTCAATCTTGGCCCAGTTCTACAGCGCTCGCCAGAAAGACGAGGAAGATGTTTCAAGCTGGGGCTGTAGATTAGAAGATGTACTTAATAGAGCTGTTGAGAAGGGACAGGTCCTGAAGAGCCAAACCAATGATATGTTGCGCGCTATGTTTTGGACAGGTTTACGAAAATCCCTGCGTGACATATCTGGTCATAAATTTGATGTCATCAGCGATTTTGACCAGCTGCGAATGGCCTTGAGACAAATAGAGCATGACGAGAATCAGCGCAAATCAGAAAATCGGGGTAAAAAAATGGTGACTGCATCCAAGATGGCGGCCGCTGTTGAAACTTCAGAGTTGAAGGAGCTTAAGGGAATGGTTCACCGTATGAGCAATGAATTGGCTGAACTGAAGCAGAGTAACCGAGTTGTACAGCAGACTGGTTCTTCGCCAGTATATCCAACTAGACGAGATGGCGGTCCCCGTGGTGAGTTCCGGCGAGATCTTGGCGATCGTGGTCACGTGCCTGAAGGTTATGCACCTAGAGATCGTACACCTAGAGTGCACGCACCCGGAAGTCAAGGTCATGACACGTCCGTTCAAGAAGGTCCGGTTTGCTGGCGGTGCCGACAAGTAGGTCATCTTAGCGTGGGTTGCAGGATCAATATTGACCATTCACGAGCAGCTTTAAACTGGCAGAGACCTATGGGAAGGGGCAAACAATAGGTCGCCATTTATTTTGTCCCATCCGGAAACAACAATCAAAGTTTAAATCTTCATTGCCTGAAGGTTTGGTTGGTATGGGTAATGAGGTGCAGATGACTATCAATAGGATACCATCTAAGGCTTTATTGGATACCGGTTCCACAGTATCTACGGTTTCAGAATCGTTTTACAGATCCCATTTGCAGCATATTCCCATAATTGAACTGTCGGCCATCTTGGATATTGAATGCGCAGATGGACAGTCTCTTCCATATATGGGTTACATAGAAGTGGATGTGGAGGTTGACGGTTTGGATGGTCCTCGTATGGAGCGATGCCTTCTACTTGTAACCCCAGAAAGCAGATATAGTTCGGGAGTTCCTGTTTTATTGGTACCAACGTTTTGTGCCACTTTCTTAAACAATGTCGCCAATCACATGGAGCGCGTTTCCTGCAGACGGCGAAATTGGAAACGCCATGGTATCTGACGTTCAGGAGTTTGACGTTGCAGGAACGAGAGTTGGGTCGGCATAACAACCGCTTGGCACTGGTAAAGAGTGGAGAATTTCAAAACGTCATAGTTCCTCCCAATAGTGAGGTTACTGTGAACGGCTATACAGATGAAGAGTTGCCGTATCAACGGGTATGTGCTATGCTGGAAGCGTCGAATGCGGCATCCATTTCTGCGGATCTCGACATTGCACCGACAATTACTTCATATGTTTATCGGGGAAAGATGTCTATTCCCGTTCGGATCTCCAATATCACCGCCAGAACAATGGTTATTTCACCACATGCCATTTTGTGTGAAGTACAGCCGGTTACGTTGGAGTTAACGGATAAAAATGAAACAACTAGCCCAAATGTATCGCCTATATTTGACGAAGTGGAAATAGCTACTGAGCGTTTGACAACACAGCAGCTGGACATTTGTCGGCAGTTCATTTTGGATAACAGCAGCGTATTCTCCGCAAGTGACCTTGACCTTGGGTGTACTTCATCTGTGGAGCATAGAATAGAGCTTACCGACAATGTGCCATTTAAGCAACGTCATCGGAGAATACCACCCGCCATGTACGATGAGGTGCGTTCACATCTCAAGGAACTACTTATGTGCGGAGTGATACGTCCTTCCCATTCCCCTTGGGCTTCAAACATTGTACTTGCGCGAAAGAAGGACGGTAGACTGCGCATGTGCGTAGATTTTCGTCAATTAAACCAGCGTACTATAAAAGATTCATACGCACTACCACGTATCGAGGAACTACTTGATTGTGTATCGGGTTCCAAGTATTTCACGGTATTGGATCTCAAGAGCGGTTACCATCAAGTGGAGATCGCGGAGGATCACAAACAGCGAACAGCATTTACTGTTGGCCCGATGGGGTTCTATGAATTTAATAGAATGCCATTTGGTTTAGCTAACGCTCCAGCTACATACCAACGTTTAATGGAATCCGTACTTGGAGATCTGAACTTGAAAACGTGTGTGATTTACATAGACGACCTGTTGGTATTTTCGAAAACGTTTGAAGAACACATGATTCGGCTCAAACAGGTATTCAAAAAGCTGAAGGACAACGGGTTGAAACTAGCGCCCAAGAAGTGCTCATTTCTCAAAAAAGAAGTGCGATACATAGGCCACATAGTGTCCTCGAAAGGGATTCAGGCGGATCCAGACAAGGTTGAGAAGGTGGTAAATTGGCCCGTTCCCCAGAGCCCGGAAGACGTAAGACGCTTTCTCGGGTTCGCGGGATATTACCGCAAATTCATCAAGGATTTTTCTAAGATCGCGAGACCGCTTACCGATCTGATGCCATCTCCACAGACAAAGAGCAGGCGACGGAAGTCCGCGCTGAGCAGCAACAAGTGGTCTTGGGAGATCGAACAGGACGTAGCCTTTGAAGCAATTAAGCACAAGCTGTCTACCCCGCCGATATTGGCATATGCTGATCACAACTTACCCTTCGAGCTGCACACCGACGCCAGTGGTCAAGGACTAGGAGCAGTGCTCTACCAGGAGCAGGATGGAATTTTGAAAGTTGTTTGCTACGCCAGCAGGGGTCTCAGTAAGTCGGAGAAGAATTACAGCGCCCACAAGTTGGAGTTTCTGGCTTTGAAGTGGTCGGTTTGTGAAAAGTTTCACGACTACTTATATGGCCAGAAATTTGTTGTGAAGACTGACAACAATCCGCTGACGTACGTTTTGACAACGGCTAATCTCGACGCTACGGGTCACCGGTGGTTAGCGTCTCTCGCTAGCTACAACTTTGATATAGAATACAGGGCTGGGAAGGCTAACGCGGACGCCGATGCGCTTTCCAGACTGCCAGCAGATGCTACCGTTAGGCCGCTGCCGCCGCATGGCTATTCCATTCCAGCGGATAGCATTCATGCCGTGTCCGCAGGACTGTCCGTGACGCCACTGGTGGAGACGATGTGCCTGTCCGCCTCCGTGGTAGACGAATTCGACGTAGACACAGGGCAGGATTTGAATAACATGTCTGATCGCGATTGGAGAAAAGCACAATCAACAGACAAGATACTTTCATTTTGGCTGAAATTCATCCGGACCGGACAGAAGCCGAAGAAGGATGATTTACCCTCAGACTGGCAGCATGCTCAAATGTTACGATCCTTTGAAAGGCTGGTCATGCATCATGGTGTGTTACATAGGCAGGTAGAGGTAAACGGGAAACCACGAAAACAGTTGGTGCTACCACAGATGTATATTTCAGAAGCATTGAAGGCGGCACATAATGACTTGGGTCATCCCAGCAGAGACCGATTGATTTCTGTTTTAAGGGATCGTTTCTATTGGCCTGGCATGGTCAGAGATGCAGAGAAGTGGGTTCAGCAGTGTCCTCGTTGTCTGAAACGGAAAGCTCACGTTCCACCGCGTGCTCCATTGGTGGGTATTTCCACAGTTCAACCGTTGCAGTTGGTGTGCACAGACTTTCTCACATTAGAAACTTCTAAGGGTGGGTTTCAGCACATTCTAGTTATTACTGATCATTTTACTAGGTACGCGCAGGCGATTCCAACTCGCAACATGACCGCGAAAACAACTGCCGAGGTACTGTTTCATGAATTTATTTGCCATTATGGTATCCCACAGCGGTTACATTCCGACCAAGGCGCAAATTTTGAAGGTAAAGTGATTGCTGAGCTTTGTACCCTTCTGGGAATGCAGAAGTCGCGCACAACTCCTTACCATCCCATGGGCAATGGCATGTGCGAGCGGTTCAACCGTACTCTACTGGATATGTTAGGCACTTTGATGCCTAGCCAGAAGAGCGACTGGAAACGGTTTGTTGGTCCGCTCGTACATGCCTACAATTGCATCCGGCACGAAAGTACCAGTCAGTCACCATTCTTCTTAATGTTTGGTAGGGAACCGCGTTTGCCCCTTGACATAGCATTCGGCTTGCGTGCAAACGATTCTTCAACGACGTTGACTAAGTACGTTAAGGACCTACGAGCGAGGCTGACCGCTTCATACGATTTGGCATCGGAGGCCGCTAGGAAGGCCAGACAGAACCAAAAGAAAGGCTACGACGCAAAGGTACGCGGCGCGACGTTACAGACCGGCGATCGTGTTCTTGTGCGCAAGTTGGCCGTCGACGGAAAGCACAAGATTGCCGATCGTTGGGAGGAGGATGTGTACGTCGTACTAAGCCAACCAAATTCGGCTATCCCAGTTTACAAGGTCGAGCAAGAAGATGGTGGTGGTCGTTTAAGGACGCTGCACCGCAACCATTTGTTGCCGGTAGGGATCATAACCGGAGAAGAAATGGTTCAGATAGTACCAGGACAAGACGAAGCAGCAGACAAAAGCACTCCAAGTCCAGTAGTTGATACTCCACCAGATGTCCACTCTGAGCCATGCTCGGATTCTGAGGATGAGGAGACTGGGTCCATGCCCTTCGATGTACCAATGGCGATAGGAATCCCAGAGATTCCAGACGTGCCGTCCGTTGGTGATGAGGTTAGACAGTCGATGACAGAGGAAGCTTCTCAGCAGCCGGGTGACGACCAGGTGTCTGCTGATGAAGTACTCGCGGATCGTGGTGACGACCACACTTCTCAAGAAGTAGAAGCTGATCCGGAAATAGCTGTAGACTCGGACGATGGAGTGGCTGAAGCATCTGAGCAACCAAGTGACGAGCCTCAACGTCGCTCTTCCAGAACCAGGACGCAACCGGCTTGGATGACTTCGGGAGATTATGTGATGTGTCAGTCTGACTGGAGGACCCGTATCAACGTCTTGCAATCACTAGTGGAGTCCGGGATTTCTCAGGAAACTAAGGAAGAAGCCTCCAGACTGATGATTATGCTACTACAGGCTACAGTACAGCCAAATCAGTAACGTACTAACATAAATGTCGAGGACGTCATTTTAAAATGGGGGGAAGTATGTCGAGGGGTTACTGTTCTTTGGGCGGGTTTTAGTCTGTTCCATTCAGTTATGTACATGTACTGTTCGTTTGTATTCGTGACTGTTCGTGACTTATGACTATTCATTGTTTACCTTGACGGCGACTGTACTGACGAATGTAATTGGTTGGTTTATGAAAGGCGCGTGTGTATTGGTCTGAAAGCTTATTGGGTGATTTTGGGTACCTGCACGGATTTGGGGTCTAGTCGAACTGGATTCTTTGTTCATTACGTTTTCTGATTTTGAGTTGTACGTTTCTGCTGCCAGTTTTGTTTCTGTCGGGGTTTTGGGTGTTCAGCAAACAGGTTAGTTCACATTTGATTATTTGATTATTTTCACAGTACGTTGTATTGTAAATGTGGCATCGAAATAATAATATTGGTAGCTTTTGTGTAGTTTGAAGTTATAGTTCAATTTGTAGTATACGCTAATTTGCGGATATTTGTAAACGGATATTTGTAAACGGATATTTTGAATAATGCCACATATTCGCCCTGGATAATGTTTATATATGAAGCAGCTCACATTTATTGTTTGGAGCGTAGCTTTATATTTTTGTTGCGTAAATCATTTGTGTAAACCAGATCTATCTATATTGGTTTTATGAGTCTAACATTGTTAGCGGTAAAATATCTCCAAATACTTGTTTAAATTTATCAGGTGTGTTCGGGTGTGTACGGGGGTTGTAACCGCTATCACCGATGAATGGTGGGGACTTACCTTTGTCCAATTGACAGGGTGAGTTGACCTGTTTGTGCAGGCTATTCAGTAAAAATGTAATTACGTAATGGTCACCGGCCCTCGCCGTACTTGATCAGTCATAACCGGTTTGGTGTTAGTGTTATATGGCAGTTCTATTATTTGGTAATTGTAAAAGTGTTTGATGTACAATTTTATCTATTTTCCGGTTCTGTTTCTATTGCACTAAACGTATATATCATAACGCAAAGTAAGGGCTCTATCTTGAAATTCATATTTATAAAGCGTAAGAAAATGTAATTATTGTTAGTATATACTTGGGAGCGGATACATTGATATTTATTGTGATATTTACTGTGATATTTACTGTGATATTTGTTGTTTGTTATAGGGATTATTTGTCTCCCGAATAAAGTGCATATGTGACCGGACCCTTTAGACTTGTGTTGCCTCGATTCAGCGACCCGTCTACATAAATCAAGGACCAGTGAGTCTTGTCTGAAATAATACTTTTACATATACATATAATGTTATTTGACATCAGGAATAAAAAGCTTTAAATCCCCGATATCGTAAAATTAAAAAGCACCAAAATTAAGCGATATCGATGAGTATGCCATCTTGAAATATTAATCTTCCATCTTTTATATTGGCAACAGTACTGATATCAGTAAAAAGGAAGTAAACTCTAAAAAACTACTGTATACAGAAAGCACACAACAGTGTGGGGAGATTTAACATGCACATTGGTGTGTACCTTTTATACACATTTTCGTGTACGTCTTGTACACATTGATGTGTTCTTTCGACACAATTTGTTTCGAGAAGTACACAAAACTATACAAATTGTACACACCCCTGTGCATGATAATATTTGCCACACTTCTGTGCACTTTTCGTACACTTTAGTTTTGAGAGAGATAAGGAGGACTAAAAATGATTGTTATATTCACCCAGAAGAAAAAAAATTCTGGCAACGCCAATTCGTGCCATGACGTCAATTCGTGCCATGACGCCAATCCGTGTCATGACGCCAATCCGTGTCAGTCTTAGGAACAGTCCACTTGATAGAACGTCTGGTAGCATTTCATCTCTAAGACACAGACCCTTGTCACTAGGAAAATCACAACAAACGATTTCAGGCCCCTCATCTCATATAGTACACGCATGTCCCCAACACAGATATAGGCAGATTGTTGCGAAATGCCGCTGTTGTGCAAATCATATTTGAAATGGATAATTATCACTCTGTAGGTGCATTGTGGTATGTAGAGCCAGGCAAATGAAAACCACAAAGACAAAAATATCAAGCACGAGAAGGTCTCGTGTATCTAGTCCTGGATACACACAAACACACTCGCGTACACACGAACACGTTATCACAATGTTTATCACACAATTATATACACGTTATGTATCTTTGTGCCATGGTCCACGATTACCGTGAAAATAATTCTATAAATATGCACTATACTCAGAATGGAATCGTTTTCATTTATCTTTGTCTTTGTCCTTGGTATCGAATCTGCAAACTAGCACGGGTACGTGGGCATGGTGTACGACATAGTCACTAACACTTCCTAGAAAGGCACGTTTAATTTTACCCAGTCCTCGAGTTCCTGTTATAATTAATTGCGCCTTTTCTTCTTTTGCCGCCTTCACTATGACTTCTCCTGGTTTACCGATGCCCGTCTTGAATTTTCCTGCCAACTGAATAAATAAATTCGATATTATCAAGCTGAATGCCATATTGGCTTGGCTCGGTATTAGGGTGATACAGGGGTGCACTGCGAAAAATACTGTGTTGTTTTAACACAATTTTGTGCTAAAATGGCTTCAACACAAAATGTTTTGTGTTGAAATCAACATGGTTTTGTGTTAAACTTAATATATAAACACAAAATTGTGTTGAATTCAATACAAATTAGTGTTGATTCTTACACAATTTGTGTTATTTTCAACACAATTCTGGTGCTAAATATTTATGGACTATATAGCTGATACAATTATACGTATTACCAGGCTTGTGCCCTTACAAAATCAGACAAAATAAAAAAAAAGCATGCGCCGGTCGAATTGCCACGAGCAGCTTACGCTGAGTCACTTGGTTGACAGAAATTCAGCGTGAGTGTATCAGATATAGACTATTTAACGACAAATAATAAGTCATCAGCCATATCTAACCTGGCCTTCATCCCATTGAAGTGGATACAACCCTTAACGAACCATAACGAAACTTCCGTTTTAATTTAAAAACTGAACTAAATTGTCGTTTGACTGTGATCATAACGATTATATTGTGCATTGTGCATACTATATAGGTAATAATGCCTAATTCTTATTCACATTCTTAACTCTAATATAACTCGTGTGTGTTCCGACTTACGTCTGTTTTCTCAAGCTTGTCTTTGAACTTTTCACTGAGTCGTTTAACCTTGCAATCGACTTCTTTCATCACCTGTTCCAGTACGGACTGACCTGAAACATACGGAAGCATAACTCAAACTGATCAAATCCCCGTACCTCGATTGTAATGTTCCATTTTATAGAACACTTACATTAGATTCCAAAAACAATTTTAACCCCATCTGGCCTGGGCGATTTGGGTTGTACAGTAAAGCAGAAAGTGCCCCCTCCCATCCACTATATATTTTCGCTATCCCTAAAGATAGAGTGACGATTTTTCGAAATTTTTATTCATGATTTTTCTTCGCAATAGCTGCATGATAATTTAGTAAATAATGATCTGAGTTTTTGTTCACTTTTCCTCGCAGAAAAGCAGGAATTTTGAAGAAAAACGACAGAAAAATCACTATTCTGGTACTCCACATGGTCGCCATTTTGAATTTATCCATGATTCTCTGCTTGTGGGATTATGCGGACAGATTCAAAATGACCCAAATATGATAAACTAAAAAGTAAAGCAGTGTCAGCTCTCAATGTTTTGTTGTCCCGGAGTAGGAGCAAAATCCAACAGGGGGTGGGGAGCCCCACCCACCAGGTCAGATATAGGATTAATTATGGAGTTCTTCAAGGCTCGGTATTAGGTCCGCTGTTATTTCTCATATATATGGGACTATATACTGACATAATTATAACTCTTGCCAGGCTTGTACTTTTACAATCGGTCAGACTAGAAAAAAACATGCGCCGGACGAATTGACACGAGCAATTTTCTCTACACTGTAAAAATTGACGACATGTTTAACGTCACAAAATGAAACATGATTTTGGGACATGTGAGTACGCACATATTTCATTTGAAACGGCTTCATGTTTCAATTTGAAACACATGTCATCGTCATATGTGTTAATGATATCTCAATATGAGACATGTCGTCGATAAACACGTGTCCGTTTGTAACATGTGGCATCTTGCACAGTGAAACATGTTGTGAAATATCGATTCTTGGCCACCATATAAATGCATAAATTATATGTCAAATGTCGATTCTTGACCACCATATAAATCCATAAATTTCGACTTTTCATTTACCAATTTTATATAAATCTGCGTGCATGCAACCTTGATATTGTGATGCGTTTTGACAAACCTATTTCCGAAATACTATTCCATGACCCTTAGGTCGGTTATTGCAAACACAACTATTTGTGAGAATCAGTTATGTAAGTTCAAATTTACAGGATAACATAGAAACTACTTATGTAAGGGTAATGAGTTAACCTTGGTTTTGACGATTGAATTTATGTAATGCGACAGATTTGTGATTTGCTGGTCATAATTGTACCGAATTTGTAAGGACATTTATGTCGGGTTAAATTGACATTGTAACGTCTAGCATTGTATATAACGGAATGAACGGCACATACAGGCTAGGCCAGTAACATCAGGTCTCACAGAGGCTTATGTCTCCAATGATAGATATTTCTATCTCCAGGTCTGAAAATGAAGTTGATGAAGTTGTGCTAGTCTGCCTGCCAAATGTTGCCGATCATTCCTAAGTTAGGTGGAATGAATTTACAATAAATCGGCTTAATATTCAACAGATATGAACTTCGTTTTCGTTGTATCCTGTCTCATTTAAAGAGGCTGTCAAGACTTCGAGGAATCTCAGAAGCCGGACCTTGGAATCTATTATTGTATAGGTTTTATGAAGACCATCCCTGTATCTGAGACGACTTCGCGTTACAACATCTTAAAGATCATGTGTACAAGCCCTGTCGTCTTGAAGACCGCAAATTTCATAATGTGTTGTCACAATTTGAACTACATGTTTCAAAATGTTGAAAAACAAACATGACTTTGTCCCAGCTTTTGGGACATGTCGCAAATCGAAACGGGTCCGAACATGTCTCAAATTTGGAATTGTTTCATAATAATCTCCCATTACGGTACATGTTTCATCAGATCGCCTGTGAAAGAAACAGAAATATACGAAACATTTATTAATTCAACTTGCATCAGTTTTTATTCTCTTATCTTCGATGGAAGTCAAACAGTAATCTTACAGGCAGGAACATATATAACAGACAAGATTGCTCCTCAGGTTAACAATGAATTTGGTAATTCCAGACAGATACAAGTTCGGTACATCATAATTCCAGTCGTTGAAATTCCATCCCGTTTCGGGGAAGGGAACACGGATCGCAGATGATTATTAAAATCACGGAGTCCTAAACTCTAGAGTTTAGAGTTGTTGCAACAGTGGCCACAGTCAGTGAGGAAGGAGGAACATTGTTTCCTACGCCAACATTCAATATTTTCATAAAGATGAAAAATAATATCCCTTCTCTCCTCCTGGTTTCATCTTCGCATATCCAAGTTGAACACTACACGTGTTGTCTTGGCTGAACATAACACAATATCTGACCAGAATAAGAGTTTGGTGATGTCATAGCTTTATAAATAGTCCGTGATCCATATTAGGAGGTGTGCAATGTACGACCTCTTTAAAATTCAAATTTTATTAGCTATTCGAAAGAAATTAACATCAATGCAACCACCACTTGCCATATTTGGAAATAACACAGACTGACATCAAAGAAAATCATCGCTGCACTGTGTTGGCAAGTTCCTATTTTGGTTGGCTATATAAGACATCACGTGCGTTTCCCAGTTTGAACAATTTACGCTATTCATTACCAATTACCAAAATGATGGAACAGTTGTGAAGATGCCTGGTTTGGTGTGATTTATGTCACGCAATGACCGAATCCCGCGCAAGGCTGTAATCTAATCATATATAGAGCAATCGTCAAGAAAATCTCCTTATAAGATGCGCTACACACATTTAAAATACTGGATGTATAGCTTTGGTCACACCGAGAACACATTTGTTGTTTCTTTCAACGCGAGCACTCATTGATGCTCCATCAATGTCACTCTTTTTTATAGCAACCCTGCTGTGTATTTTGTTGGTATGAGATTACTCTTAACCCTCCCAAACATGAAGGAACATCATGCCCTCGTCCCAAACTTTCGACGCTATATCTCCGAAACAACAAATTATTAGGAGCTGACACTGCTTGATTTTACAGCGTATTATATTTGAGTCAGTTTGTCCTTAAATTGCTAAATTTAAAGCGGCAGTTATGTGGGGTACCAGAAAAGTGGTGTTTTATCTTTTTCTTCGAGATTTTTTTTTTGTGGATGAAAGAGTACATGAACTATTTTATTTCACATCAGATAATTCTTCCCTAATGTACCATGTAGTTTACATCGGAGAACGTAGCACAAATTAACAAAATAGAAAATCTGACCGACAATTACCAAAAATTCATATTTAGAATATGACGTAACTGTGAGGTGTTCAAGGATTGGATTTTTTTTTATTTTTGCACTTTCTAACAGAGCGCACCCCAAGATATGTTGTGGGGGCATTTAGACTCAAGGAGTGAAAAAATATTTAGTGGGGAGTCGTCTCCATCCAGGCCTTGGTAGCCCTCAAATACCCTAAATAAGAGTTATATTATGATACAAATTATTCAGTTAAATTGGTAGGTCTGTTTATTCTCAACACCGACAGATATATTCACGATCGCTAAAGATCAGAAATATATTTTTTGGAAGCCAGTGCTTCCATGCATCAGACAGCATTATCCGTCCCTTATACTGTGTTCTTTGAGACATGTCGCTTTTGCGACTCGGTTGTACGTGTTTCGGCTTTGATGTTTCAAACAGCTATTCGGGTCGCTATAGTGAAATGGCAACGCGAGGGAAACATGTCACAACCCTCAGATAGCTGTATTTTTACGTCTATGAGCCATGTTTTCATTGAAAAACAGGGTGAAGCATGTAGCTTATATGAAGCACCGCGCATGTTACTCATCTCAAAATGAAACGTTAAACATGTATAAGCCTCTGTTTGCAGTGTAGAAGAGAAATAGGCTTATTAAGTGAGGTTGGGAAACATTGAAACTGAAATTCCCGAATATATTTATGATCACTCCCTTGGCTAAAAAACTTGTACAAACTAAGAAATAATCTCCACTATACGTAATTCTCTGGGCTTCCTAGACTTGACATATTTAAAAATTCCTTTATCCCTCCAAGATGCATGCAACTGCGGAACAGCACTTTAATTGAAGCAAAGAATAGAGCTAGTGTCAAACTAGTAAGATTAGTTCCCACATATTACTCAATTTAGAAAACTACAAAAAACAAATACATACACAGATATCTGACATATCTGACGCCAGTTAAAATCAGGCTTGTCTCCCTCAGAGGACGCCAAACATGCTAATATTCATTGTCAAGAAATTAGGGATATAACGGTTAAAACATATCAAATCCAATTTCCTTTCAGGACATAAATTCTGGGTTAACAAAATTATCACTGGACCACAGCATGCCACAATTATAATTATATAATTATAGCTCTATGATTTGTCGAAGAAACTTTTTTATGGAGAGGTGTACATTCCGATGAGTTTGTGTAAAGTGTTGGAATAACCTTATTCATCTGAGAATAGTTGCAACTGGAAAAAAAAGGATGTGGATTGTTGGTAATTTCATCGACAGTTGTTAATTTGTAGCTCGATATTTAGCCAACCAGTGAATCACCCACTAAACTGTAAAAAAAATGCTGAACTTACATAGCAACACGTAAATGAAACCTGTAACATTGGGTAAATCCTGACCTCACTAACCAAAATAATACAAACGCAATATACGGTGGATACTTCATGTAAGAAAGCACGAGAGAGAATGGTATGAAGGGGTACATGTAACCCTAATCCTGCAACGTCAGAATGAACACCGTCAGAATGAACATTGTCTTTTCTTCAAACTGACGCTTTACACCGTCACAATGAAACACAATCAATTTTTCTCTGTACGACAGAATGCAGCATCACAATGGAAAATGAAAGACTTTCTCTCTGCCGGCACTTTGCACCGGCAGAATGGTAGGAAGGGGTACATGTAACCCTAATCTTGCAACGTCACAATGAACACCGTCAGAATGAATATTGTCTTTCTTCAAACTGACGCCTTGTAACGTCACAATGAAACGCGTCAGAATGAACATGTCTTTCTTCAGAGCGTCACTTTGCAACGTCACAATCAAAGTCAATCCTGCTTACCAGCACAATATAACACAATCACTTTTTCCCTCTACGGCAGAATGGAACGGCACAATGGAAAATGAAAGACTCTCTCTCTTTCTGCCCGCGGGCACTTTGAACTGGCAGAATGGAAGGAAGGGTTGAGCCTAACCCTGTAACGTCACAATGAAGTCCGTCAGAATGAAGATGTCTTTCTTGAGAGCGACACTTTGCAACGTCACAATCAAAGCCAATCCTGCTTTCTAATTGGAGTTATACAAGGTACCTGTTTTGTCGGTACGGCAGAATGGAACGACACAATGAAAAATTTAAGACCATATTTTTTCGAACTCACGCTGCAACGTCACAATGAAACACAGTCACTTTACCTCTTTACGGTAGAATGCAGCGGCACAATGGAAGATCAGAGAATTTTCTTCTGCCGACACTTCGAACCGGCAGAATGGAAGGAAGGGTGAGCCTACATGTAACCCTGTAACGTCACAACGAAGTGCGTCAGAATGAACATGTCTTTCTTCAGAGCGTCACTTTGCAACGTCACAATCAAAGTCAATCCTGCTTAGCAGGATCACAATATAACACAATCACTTGTTCCCTCTACGGCAGAATGGAACGGCACAATGGAAAATGAAAGACTTTCTTTCTGCCGGCACTTTGAAGCGACAGAATGGAAGGAAATAAAGTGTTTAATTGATCATCAGAAACATTACTTTTTCTCGGTACGGCAGAATGGCACGTCACAATGAAAAATTTAAGACCATCTTTTTTCGAACTGACGCTGCAGCGTCACAATGAAACACAGTCACTTTAGTTCTTTACGGCAGAATGCAGCGGCACAGTGGAAAATCAGAGACTTTTCTTCTGCCGGCACTTTGAACCGGAAGAATGGAAGGAACGGGTGAGCCTAACCCTGTAACGTCACAATGAAGTGCGTCAGAATGAAGATGTCTTTCTTGAGAGCGTCACTTTGCAACGTCACAATCAAAGCCAATCCTGCTTTCTAATTGGAGATAGTTGCTAAATAATTAGCTATTACGCTATACAAGGTACCTGTTTTGTCGGTACGGCAGAATGGAACGACACAATGAAAAATTTAAGACCATATTTTTTCGAACCGACGCTGCAACGTCACAATGAAACACAGTCACTTTACCTCTTTACGGCAAAATGCAGCGGCACAATGGAAAATCAGAGAATTTTCTTCTGCCGACACTCTGAACCGGCAGAATGGAAGGAAGGGTGAGCCTAACCCTGTAACGCCACAATGAAGTGCGTCAGAATGAACATGTCTTTCTTCAGAGCGTCACTTTGCAACGTCAGAATCAAAGTCAATCCTGCTTAGCAGCATCACAATATAACAATCACTTCTTCCCTCTACGGCAGAATGGAACGGCACAATGGAAAATGAAAGACTTTCTTTCTGCCGGCACTTTGAAGCGACAGAATGGGAGGAAGGGTTGAGCCTAGCCCTGTAACGTCACAATAAAGTCCGTCAGAATGAAGATGTCTTTCTTGAGAGCGTCACTTTGCAACATCACAATTAAAGCCAATCCTGCTTTCTAATTGGGGTTAATTGCTAAATAATTAGCTAGGTACCTGTTTAGAAAGTTAGCGTTGATACATATTTGTTTCAAATGAAGCTTTCTCCGCATTGTTACAGTGCAGGCCTTGCATTTTCGAAATCAGACCACGCTGATTGACAGGCCTGTTTACAGGTGATCACAGGGCTGATTTATTCTTAATTGGGCTAATTTCAATATAAAAGAATATCCACAGTAAGCCTTTACCAGGCTGATGAATAGGCCCTGTCTCAAGTACTGACCGGGCCTATCACGGGGCCTCGCCTGATCAGCCCCGTCAAAATGCAAGGCTTGCAGTGCCATGCATGTACTTCATAAGTAGTCGGTAGGTGCCTATAAATAAGGCATACTTGTTGCTTGCTAAAATGTTATCAGCACTTTATTAGTAATTGGGGGTCTCTCCCTTTTGAGTGTAAAATTGTACTATTACATGAATCCAATCAACGTCTACATGTAATTAGTATATAGTCTTGTTCCCCTTGTATTCTGATTATCTGCTCTTCGTTCGACTTCACATACATTCCTCCCTAACACCGCTTTGACACTCGACTTCACATACATTCCTCCCTAACACCGCTTTGACACTCGACTTCACGTACATTCCTCCCTAACACCGCTTTGACACTCGACTTGACGTACATTCCTCCCTAACAGCGCTTTGACAGTCGACTTCATGTACATTTCTCCCTACCTCCGCTTTCACACTCGACTTCACATACATTCCTCCCTAACACCGCTTTGACACTCGACTTCACATACATTCCTCCCTAACACTGGTTGACACTCGACTTCACGTACATTCCTCCTTAACACCGCTATGACACTCGATTCCATGTACATTCCTCCCTAACACCGATTTCACATTCAACTAAACATACCTTCCTCCCTTACACTGGTTGACACTCGACTTCACATGCATTCCTCAACACTGCTTTGACGCTGAACTAAACATACATTCCTCCCGAAGAATGCTTTGACATTCGACCTCACGTACATTCCTCCCTAACAACATTACCCCAGTTACGCTTTGGTGGAGAAATTATCAGACTTCTATAGCTGAAATGACCCTGAACCTGATAGTTATGAAGCATACCTAACCCTAAGTCCTAATCCCGCTTTGACGCTGGACTTCACATACATTTGTCTCGAACACCACTTTGACAATCAACACATTACCCCAGTTATGCTTTGGTGGAGAAATTATCAGATTTCTATAGCTGAAATGACCCTGAACCTGATAGTTATGAAGCATACCTAACCCTAAGTCCTAATCCCGCTTTGACGCTGGACTTCACATACATTCCTCCCGAACACCACTTTGACTATCAACTTAAATTACATTCCTCCCTAACACCGCTTTGACAGTCGACTTCACATACATTCCACCCTAACACCGCTCTGACACTCGACTTCACATACATTCCTCCCTAACACCGCTTTGACACTCCACTTTACATACATTCCTCCCTAACACTGGTTGACACTCGACTTCACATACAATCCTCCCTAACACAGCTTTGACACTCGACTCCAAGTACATTCCTCCCTAACACCGCTTTGACACTCGACTTCACGTACATTCCTCCCTAACAGCGCTTTGACAGTCGACTTCATGTACATTTCTCCCTAACTCCGCTTTGACACTCGACTTCACGTACATTCCTCCCTAACACCGCTTTGACATTCGACCCCACGTACATTTTTCCCTAACACCGCTTTGACACTGCACTTCAGATATATTCCTTCCTAACAGTGCTTTGAAACTCAACTTCAAGCACACTCATGCCGAACACACAGCTTCGACATTACCCTAGTTCCGCTTTGGTGGAGAAATTATCTGACTTCTATAGCTGAAATGACCCTGAACCTGATAGTTATGAAGCATACCAAACCCTAAGTCCTAATCCTGCTTTGACGCTGGACTTCACATACATTCCTCCCGAACACCACTTTGACATTCAACTTCACTTACATTCCTCTCTAACACCGCTTTGACAGTCGACTTCACATACATTCTACCCTAAGACCGCTTTGACACTCAACTTCACATACATTCCTCCCTAACACCGCTTTGACACTCGACTTCACATACATTCCTCCCTAACACTGGTTGACACTCGACTTCACATACAATCCTCCCTAACACCGCTTTGACACTCGACTCCATGTACATTCCTCCCTAACACCGCTTTGACACTCGACTTCACGTACATTCCTCCCTAACAGCGCTTTCACAGTCGACTCCATGTACATTTCTCCCTAACTCCGCTTTCACACTCGACTTCACGTACATTTTTCCCTAACACCGCTTTGACACTGCACTTCAGATATATCCCTTCCTAACAGTGCTTTGAAACTCAACTTCAAGCACACTCATGCCGAACAGCCAGCTTCGACATTACCCTGGTTACGCTTTGGTGGAGAAATTATCTGACTTCTATAGCTGAAATGACCCTAAACCTGATAGTTATGAAGCATACCTAACCTTAAGTCCTAATCCGGCTTTGACACTCGACCTGACATACATTCCTCCCTAACACCGCTTTGACACTCGACTTCACATACATTCCTCCCTAACACCGCTTTGACAGTCGACTTCACATACATTCCTCCCTAACACCGCTTGGACATTCGACTCTAAATAGCACAGGTACATCTTCTTATCATAAAAAACAGGTGTATCAAGTTTCATAATCATTCAATGACAGCTGACAACTGCAGCAAACTGTGGTGTACAGATGTACATGTGCACTTCAGCCAAACGCAAAACTCATTTGACATATTAAATTTGGAAAAAAATTAATATTTCATCTCAAAAATGGCACAGGTACATTCTCTAATCATAAACATGTGTACCAAGTTTTGTAATCATTCAATGAGAGCTGACAACTGCAGCAAATTTACCATGTACATGCACATATATACATATAGAGGCTTACATGCACAATTCACCTAAACAGAAAACTCTATCATTTGCCATAATTTGGAGAAAACTTAATATTTCTTCTCAAAAATAGCACAGGTACATCCTCTAATCATAAGAAACATGTGTACCAAGTTTCATAATCATCCAATGACAGCTGACAACTGCAACAAACTTTTTAAGTACAGATGTACATGTGCACTTCAGCTAAACGCAAAACTCCATCATAGGGATTTTAACATTGGAGCACCCCAGGGGTAGTACCCCCAGGTGGTATACCCACCCCCCATATATATTTTTTTTAAATATTTTTTCCTAGATTTTTTTTGAATTTGCTAAACCAAAAATGTTATCATTTCCAGGCAGGGGACACCAACACCGACACTGTTTTCTGTGAAGAGATACATTACCGTAGTAGTATAGGCCGACAGGCAAAGTGATTTACCACTCTCAGCCCCGACCACCGACCCCTTATGAAAATGTTTCAAATGCGCGGCGTTGTATAAAAGACACTCTTCGCCAATTTCGTGATCCTTACATGGAAGATGGATCCATTGGACCCATTTTTCAATCGATGTCAAATCCTCCTGTTTGTATATGTATGTAACATTGACACATTTTGTGTGTAAAAAAACACAAAACAAAATTAACAAAGAGTACGGTCAGTCTGTCACTTCATTCTTCCGATCACAGAAATCCTTGTATTTTAAATACTTGATACAGTGACATTGTGCCGTGCACCAAAAAAAGAAAGAAGAGAAATTCTTCTAGTTTTTATATTTTAAATAGTTGATAAGTTGGAAAAGTTGAATTGGGGCATTCTGCCATGATAAAAAAAAAGAATGTAATGAAATAGTTGATCAGTTGAGAAAGTTTAATTGAGACATTCTGCCGTGATAAAAAAAAAAAACGAGTACAAGGCCATAATTTTCATTGTGCCATTCTGCCGTCTCCCCAAATAAGGGAGAATACGGTCATTCTGTCGCTTCATTCTGCCGGCCACAGTAATAGTCCTATTTGTAAATACTTGATAAATTGAGAGAGCTTCATTGTGCCATAGTGCCGTCGCCAAAATAAAAGAGAAGGCCTACACGGCCACGATTTTCATTCTGCCATTCTGCCGTCTACCCCAAAAAGAC
>JAVTVY010000149.1:0-34485 GCA_036873755.1 Hanleya hanleyi
GATTTTCATGGAATTGTCACTAATTCATTGGAAATGCACTGACGCCCGTCAACGCCCGTCGTTACGTCATAACGCCCGTCACAACGCCCTATCGGTACGCCTTAACGCCCGTCTCAACGCCCGTCAACGCCCGTCGTGCGGGTGCACCAGGTGTGTGTGTGCGCGCCTGCTTACGATGACGTCGCTTCCGAGCAGGGCAGGGATCAAAGGTCACTTCCGGTCACGTGGTCACAGGTCATTTCCGGTCACGTGACCGAAAGTGCACTCAGAGTTCAAAGGTAAATCGTCCTCCAAATCCCCTTTGTCGCTCGTTAAGGCGCTGAGACGGGCGTTAAGGCGTAAAGATATAACGTTAAAGCATTGTGACGGGTGTTAAGGCGTAACGACGGGCGTTGTGGCGGGCGTTAAGGTGCTGAGACGGGCGTTGACGGCCGTCACTGCATTTCCACCTATTGGTGGCAATTCCATGAAAATTAGAGCTTCTGAGCTAGTTTACCAGGGCGTTGAAGCGTTAAGCTAAGCGTTGACGGGCGTTGACGGGCGTTGAAACGGGCGCTAAGGCGTAACGACGGGCGTTGACGGGCGTTGTGACGGGCGTTAAGGCGTAACGACGGGCGTTGAGTAGGGCGTTAAGCGGTAACGACAGGGCGTTGTGACGGGCGTTAAGGCGTAACCACGGGCGTTGGCGGGCGTCAGTACATTTCCAATGAATTACGGACAATTCCATGAAAATCAGGGCTTTTGAGCTAGTTCACCAGGGCGGTGAAGCGTTAAGCTAAGCGTTGACGGGCGTTGCCAGGAGTTGAAACGGGCGCTAAGGCGTAACGACAGGCGTTGACGGGCGTTGTGATGGGTGTTAAGGCGTAACGACGGGCGTTGAGTAGGGCGTTAAGGCGTAACGACAGGGCGATGTGACGGGCGTTAAGGCGTAACGACGGGCGTCAGTAAATTTCCAATGAATTATTGACAATCCCATGAAAATCTTGGCTTCTGAGCTACTTCACCAGGGCGGTGAAGCGTTAAGCTAGGCGTTGACGGGCGTTACTGTCTATAAAAGCAAGTGTATTGCCAAACACGCAGTCGACGTTCAACCGTCAATATGGCTTATACTTGCTCTGAGTGCGAACGCACGTTCACCAGACGTTACGATATGATGTGACGAGAGAAAAATATACATGGGATTGAAGACTGCGATGCACAAGAAGCCGATACAGAGATTGCTGAGTCTATCTACTGATACGGAGAGCTTGACCTCAGATAGTCAGCCTACATACCAGGAAAGTGAGGCAGAACCTACCTTCTGGGATCGTATTGTGAGAGCAACTATCAATACTCACGCTGCAGCGATCAAGAACGCCGGACAGGATAACTTACAACAGGCATACACACAAATGCGCCCCTGCATCAGAAAAACAGCCATGGCGATCTATGACCAGTATACCATACAATCGCTTGAAATGAAAGACGACCCTACGCACAGGTCCATCATGAAGACCAAGCGTCACTTGGAAGAGGATATGGGGTTACCACCCACCGAGGCCCTGGAAAATGCGATCCGGATGCGCAAACATCTCTTTCAGGACATGCTACCCGAACACTACCCGATGATGCTTAGATCACTCCGAGCAAAGATGGAAATTTCTAAAAGGGCGACTTCTGATTGCAGCCGAGAATACATCTAACGGGCAGGAACGAATATGACAGATACAGCGTCAAACGGCGGCCTCTGATTGGACAAGAGTCTTCGTGAATTGTAAACATACCCAATGCGGTTCCCCAGCGTGGGTATGATGTAACATTGGGGAGAATAAACTATATGAAAACTGTTTGTTGTTGTTGTTGTTGTTCTCTCATCTGTCATCCTTATTGTTGTTGTTGTTCTCTCTCCGGTCTATATCATGGCGTCAAGGCGTTATGACGGGAGTTGAAGGTCGTCAGTGCATTTCCAATGAATTAGTGACAATTCCATGTAAAGCAGAGCTTTTGGGTTAATTCACCAGGGCGTTGAAGCGTTGAGCTTGGCGTTGGCGGGCGTTGAGACGGCCGTTAAGGCGTAACGACGGGCGTTGAGACGGGCGTTAAGGCGTAATGACGGGCGTTGTCGGGCGTCAGTGCATTTCCAATGAATTAGTGACAATTCCATGAAAATCAGAGCTTTTGGGCTAATTCACCAGGGCGTTGAAACGTTGAGCTTGGCGTTGGCGGGCGTTGAGAAGGGCGTTGGGCACGCCTCACTCACTGCATTGCGCCGTAATGTCAATAGGGCTCGAAATGCGCTTTCATACTACTAAATATGAGTCAATATACTGTTACTATACTATACTCTACGCATTGCGCCGGAAGGTCAATAGGGTTCAAAATGCGCTTTTATGCTACTAAATGTGAGTCAATATACTGTTGCTATACTATTCTCTGCGCATTGCGCCGCAAGGTCAATATGGCTCGAAATGCGCTTTTATACTACTAAATATCAGTCAATATCAGTTAAGGACCCGGATGCAAAGATGGACGGGATACAGGTAAGTACATGCCTTTCATTCAATCAATGATACAGGTCAGTACATTGACTCTCATTGACCTTTTAAACCCGAGGACCGATATTAGACCCTTTTGGATATAGTTGATACGGGTTTTCTCATATTGTAGGGGTAAAGTCCGTGTTCCGCTTTTTATATTTTTTCTGGAGAAACTTTTACATACACCCACTCCCGTCCCATACCTGGATGTGAGGCTGATGCAATCCAGTGTTCACGAATGCTCCATTATTCAGGCGCCACAGTTGATGTGCGCGGGAAATCACAAACAAGTCAGTACATGCCTATCATTCATTCAGATGACCTTGAACTATAGTGATCTGTACCCGGATGTAAAGATGAGATGAAAGGATACAGGTCAGTACATGCAAATTGATTGTAAAACAATTCTGTACATGCATTCCTAGACCAAAGAGCCGGGTGTAAACCAGACATTCCCCAGACCGGATGTAATGTAACAATATACTGTTACTATACTATCCTCTGCGCCGCAAGGTCAATAGGGCTCGAAATACGCTTTTATACTACTAAATATCAGTCAATATCAGTTAAGGACCCGGATGCAAAGATGGACGGGATACAGGTAAGTACATGCCTTTCATTCAATCAATGATACAGGTCAGTACATTGACTCTCATTGACCTTTTAAACCCGAGGACCGATATTAGACCCTTTTGGATATAGTTGATACGGGTTTTCTCATATTGTAGGGGTAAAGTCCGTGTTCCGCTTTTTATATTTTTTCTGGAGAAACTTTTACATACACCCACTCCCGTCCCATACCTGGATGTGAGGCTGATGCAATCCAGTGTTCACGAATGCTCCATTATTCAGGCGCCACAGTTGATGTGCGCGGGAAATCACAAACAAGTCAGTACATGCCTATCATTCATTCAGATGACCTTGAACTATAGTGATCTGTACCCGGATGTAAAGATGAGATGAAAGGATACAGGTCAGTACATGCAAATTGATTGTAAAACAATTCTGTACATGCATTCCTAGACCAAAGAGCCGGGTGTAAAACCAGACATTCCCCAGACCGGATGTAATGTAACCAATGGTATCCGATAGAAGGACCCGGATGATAATGATAAAAACAAGGTCATCCTACCGTAGGTACCCCAAGTCCCCGACCTATTAGGATGAACGGACGGAGTACAACTGCCTGTAACACACGAAGAAGGACGAGTGATTGTAAAACAAGTCTGTTCACGCATTCCTAGACCAAATACCCGGATGTAAAACCAGACATTCCCCAGACCGAATGTAATGTAACCAATAGTATCCGATAGAAGGACCCGGATGATAATGATAAAAACATTGTCACCCTACCGTAGGTAGCCCAAGTCCCCGACCTATTAGGATGAATGGATGGAGTACAATTGCCTGTAACACACGAAGGAGGACTGCGCACTTCCGGATAACCCGCGCACTTCATCGCGCAGGCGTGCGGCCGGGCCCGGGAAAACCCCGGAGACTGTAAAGTGCCCGGATGCCTGGCTTGGCTCTTCGGGTTGTACCTTGGCAGTACCTGTGTCATTAGACTTAGGCAGTTGGTCGGTAAGTGGGGTCTCCACACATGCTCCAGATGGTTGGTTGAAAAATGGTTTAGCTCCCTTAGTCAGTGGGGCTACAGCCGGTTTATGACTCCGAGAATTGTCATAGAAGTTGGACTTTGGTTTACCCATGAAGTTGTTCATAGTGGTATGGGTGGTTGCGGATACCAGTCTGTTACTTTGGTGAAGTTTCTTCATCAGAACATTTGGCGAGCTAGCTGACTAGTTCCTAGAGGGCTAAGATGGGTAAGGTCTGAGAAATACTTTCTCACAGGAACACTTTCTTTGTTTGTGAAGGCACTTGTTGAATTCCAGAAAATTTCACCCATGTGGAGCAACTTCGCATTTAAAACTTAATTGCCGGATTATATATTCTGCCTATATGTCCAGGTCTTGAGAGAATTCCGCTGATAACTACAGATGCATGAGGAAATTTAGAGTGGCAGATTTCGATAAGATGATGCAGACCCTCCCTTGTATCATTGCTAATTCGACTGCCACAGTTATTTCTTCCCACCACCAAAGTGAGAAGAGACACTTGTTCCTGAAGGGGTATGTTCTTTATCAGCATCATCAAGTCTCTGAATGTTGCCCCTTTTTTACACACTACTTGAGTGGTATGTTCTCGGCACAGTTTCTCAGCATCCAGGTCTTTAATAATAGAATGACCCAGGATCAGGTGTGAGGTAGAGGAGTGAATTATTGTGTCCTCATTTGTATGGTGTTTAGAGGCCCAATCCCTAAACATTTCTTGGCGATCAGCTGCATTGGGCTAAGAATCATCTGTTTCATCAGGTTTTCTACTGGCTACATTCAATGTCTCTGTCAGATTTGTATTAATCTGAAAGAGGTCAGCATTAGCCCCACTCGCACCAACATTTTCTACTGAGGTGGGCGGGTCACTTTTTACCGGCTTGTTCTTGGGATGGTTGCTTACAACTACATTCTATATTCTGAGTACTACGAGGCATCTCTCTCTTCAATGTATCTATTTCATGCGGCAATTGTTTCTCTCGCACCTGTAACTTAGCTAACACTGTGTTAGCAGATTCTAACTGTCCCACTTCTGTTCGCATTTGCTGCTCCAGGTTCACTTGTCGTTCATCAACTGTTTTGACTTGGAGATCAAATTTGTTTTTGGCCAGGATCTTCATGTCTAAAATTGTTTGGGTCAGATTTTTCTCCAATGTCTGCAGCTTCTCATCGATGGTAAGTGTAGGTGTACTGTCATCGATGGTAAGTGTAGGTGTACTGTCATCGATGGTAAGTGTAGGTGTACTGTCATCGATGGTAAGTGTATGAGTGCTGTCATCGATGGTAAGTGTAGGTGTACTGTCATCGCATGTATTACTGGCATTTGTGATACTGGACGAATTTAACATTGCAGTTAGAGTCTCCACTTTTGTCTCACTGCTAGGAAAAGTTGTGGAGTACTCGGAAATCCTGGGATATTGCTTTTCCTTTGCCTTTACCTAAATATAGTTTAGGACTCTTTGCTGAAACTTTTGCATTAAGGTGCGCGATTGGCTTTTATCATCCTATCATATATTTAGATGTGAATTAGCACTTGCTATTTTGAAGATAAAGTCTAAAATTTCGTGCAATTTACCACGGTATAAAGTGCGAATCTATGCTAAATAGATGCGATTATCAATTGCGAATCTACGCAATTTAGCGCAATCTAGGTAAACCAAGATGGTAAATTAGGGGACTACCATCTAGACGTAACGCTATTAAAACTTCGTGCGAAATGTTCGACGATATTCTGCGAGATCCCATAATAAGCCAATGACGACCATTCCTGACTTTTCTCTCTGACAATGATTGACGTTTACTTCAAGGAGATTAACATCTCGCGCGGCACAATCTTTTGATATTTTCTACCCCGTAAACAAACCCAGACTTTTCGGCGGGAGTAAACTCTTTGATCTTCACGGATCGGTCTGGAAAGGATGCCATATTTTGGATACTGTTTCCCGATAATGTTTATATATCAGTCCACGTGTGTAATTACTGTGGGCGTGATTTCAACAAGCTAGCCACCTGATTGGCTAACAAATGTAGTTATATAGGGCTGAATTCAGATATATTATTCCGTGATATTATATCTGAGTTTACTGAGATTGAATTTAGCGTAGATTATAGCTTTCTAATTAGACAATATATTCCATATTTCCAAAATCAAAATCGAATACTTTTCTGCGAATCTATGCTACCTAGCTGAGATTATCAAGTGCGAATCTACGCAATTTAGCTGAGATTATAAATGAGAATTATAAAGTGCGAATCTATGCTAAATAGGTGAGATTATCAAGTGCGAATCTACGCTGACATTATGAAAACCTCATGTCAATGCCGAAGGGGCGTAACTCCTTGGACTGGGCTCGGTCTCCTCTGGCGAAGACCTACTTAAGAAACTCTACTAGATGACAAATGTATTTGGCCGTTCCATAGCACTGACAACGCATCGATGGATTCCTGAATAATTTCCCTTCGTGATTAGACCGAGTTCGACAAGATCCGTTATGTCCCTCGCCTGTTCGGGCGCTTTTATTGCATTTGTTTTTGAGGGACAACAACAATCTAGCCCAGAACTCACTAGCTTCCGCCAATACGAAAATAGCCGAACGTGAGATTGGGACTACAACTGACCCCGTTCTTATGTTGATAGTCACGTGGATGTAAATTTATAATGTCACCGTATGACGCGAACAGCGCAAGCGTACATGAGTGTGTTAAACCGTATTTGGGCATGACCTGGATAAAATGGTGATGCCGATTTCAATCAGTCACAACAGACGTACGGGTTATTCTTTTCTAAAACGAAATAAAAGCGCCCGTTCATTTTTCTGGACCAGCAATATATTGTCTAATTAGCAAGTTATAATCTAAGCTAAATAGCGTAGATTCGCACTTGATAATCTCAGCTAGGTAGCCTTGATTCGCGAAACAATTTTCGTACTTTTGATTTGAGAAAAAAAATATATTGTCTAATTAGAAAGTTATAATCTAAGCTAAATAGCGTAAATTCGCACTTGATAATCTCAGCTAGGTAGCGTAGATTCGCAAAAGATGTTTCCAGTTTTTGATTTGAGAAAGAGAATATATTGTCTAATTAGAAAAGCTATAATCTCAGCTAAATTGCGTACATGTAGATCCGCAATTTATAATCTCAGCTAAATAGCGTAGATTCGCAAAACCTGTTTCTAGTTTTTGATTTGAGAAAAAGAATATATTGTCTAATTAGAAAGTTATAATCTAAGCTAAATAGCGTAGATTCGCACTTGATAATCTCAGCTACGTAGCGTATATTTGCAAAACATGTTTCCAGTTTTTGAAATATATTGTCTAATTAGCGAGTTATAAAATAGCGTAGATTCGCACTTGATAATCTCGGCTAAATTGCGTAGATTTGCACTTCATAATCTCAGCTAGGTAGAATGTTTTCACATGGTTGAAGATAATCTCACAGGTTAAAAGATCGGGCAAACTGAAAATAAACTCCCCAGTTGCTACTTGGCTGAAGTCACGGGTCACAGAACAGACAGCCTATCAGCTAAATGGCATACATTCCCGTTTCGTAATCTCACCTAGGTAGCATAAAAAATTCCCATGTTTCTTTTGTGAAACCGCTAATTTTGTTATCTAATAACACTTAAAATCTAAGCTAAGTTGCACAATGCATCATTTTATATCCTCCATTAATTCTATAGCATTTCTTGGTTTAACGAATGTATGCTTTTCTGAGAATCATAGGTGGGATTAATCACATGCCAATCTACGCAATTCAGCTTCACAACGCTTCACGCCAAATGATATGTTATAAACGAGGTGAATACGATGTTTTAAGCCCAAGTCCCACTTAAGCGAAGTTGCTTACGAAACTTTACGATGTATTGGTCGTAATGTTTCATAATAAATCGCTTTACAAAGGCCGGTTTTCCCGTCATTTGGGGCGAATAGATACGACATGTTTTACGAATAATTACGACTGTTTGCGATGCAGTTACAAAGAAATACAATACTTTTAAGACAGTTAGCGATATTCGCACCCAAATTTAGGCGAATCAGTGCGATACAGTTGCGAATATGTGTGATGTATTTGCGAACATTTACGAAGTGCATACGACTACTTGCCATTATTTCACGATGTCTTGCGAATACGTGCGAAGGTTTTACGACGTTTTTACGACGTTGTTATGACAGTTTGGTTCAAATGTTTACCATTACTTCGTATACCATCGTTTCCTGTCGTAAGTTATCGTAACTATTAGTATATATTTTTCACTTGACGATTATTGACGGAACTGTTACCAATAAAGCGATGAAATTACGACTTAATTACGATGCATTACAACGTAGTTACGACAACTTACGATTATTTACGATAAAATTACGAATATTAGAGACTTACGGCAAAATCGCATTGCTTGGCGAATTTTTTGAACATTTTGAAATTGGCGCGGCGATAAAACCGTGGCGACGATTTTCTTATGAATTGAAGCGATGGCTTACGAATCATGGCGAATGTCTTTACGAATAGCTTGCGAGAATCTTACCAATACTTACGATCTTAAATCGTCAAGCTTCGTAAAGGAATTCGCCTAAATGGGACTTGGGCTTTAAGGACCAGCGAAAACATTCACCGAGGCCGAATGCCCAAGAATATTGGTTTTCTCTGGTCCATAAAACGTCGTATTTACCGGATTGGAATCGCATAATCGTTCTATTATTTGAAACAATCAAAATACGTTTGAATTTGCATTGACTGGAAAAAATATATATGGGGAACGGCGATTATTCTAATCATTTTCACTAGAAATTATTAAAGAGTTCGTGGAATGGCTGTTCAGCATGACGTGCTTGAACAAAAACAGACATTTACACTGCCCTCTCATCACTATCTAGTAATATTTCCCACTCACTCTATGCTACTTGTATTTTAACATATACATTAAGTGACATCGCCCATTCATAAAAGCGCCCGTTCGTTTTCCTGGACCAGAAATATATTGTCTAATTGGCAAGTTATATCAGCTAAATTGCATACAATCGCATTTCATATTATCACATAGGTAGCATAAAATTTTCCCATCTTTCATTTGTGAAACAGTTCATATATTATCTAATACAAACTTAAAATCTAAGCAGCGCATTGCATCGTTTTATATCCCCCATTCATTCTGAAGCATTTCTTGATTTAACAAATTTACGGAATTCAGCTTAGATTTATATTATAACTTACTAAAGGAGAAAAACGGATAAGCTGCGAGGTGTGTTCACAACGCTTCCCACCAAATGGTATGTTATAAACGCTGCCTACCTTCTAAATGGTATTCACCATAGCATTTCTATAAATACGGATGGACTTTATAAATATGTTCAATTTTGGAAAGGGTATAATACATGTTCAAATATTGAGTCTACCACCTTTCTAATTAGATAGTATATTGGATGTTTTCGATCAAAAATCGAAATTTTTCTGCGCATCTATGCTATCTTCTCCGAGGTTAAAAGATAGGGCAAAGTGAAAATACACTCCTCGTTGCTACTCGGCTGAAGTCACGAGTCACTGAACAGACAAGCTTAGCAAACTGAAAAGATGCAGAATACAACGATAAGAACTTCTTAAAAGCAAGAAAGACACGGTCTAAAATACTACAAATATTTTATTCCCTTTTATGTAAGATTCTTCAGCATATATGAACTCCTCCATATCACTTTCCTCCATTTGTCAGTAGCGCTACATTTCATTTACTTCTTTCCAAATATGCATTTCTTTTGCCGACAACACACCAAAGGAAAAATCGAGTCATTCTTCTAACGTTATGCTTGAACTGTCCCAGCCATTTGAATGATTGTCCGGCACACTGTGTGTTCACTCCGTGTATTTCACCAAATTTCCCCAACTTCGGGTAAATCTGCAGCAAGGGTTATTTTCCAGCGGCATGCATGTTTTCTTTTTGTGTTTAAGACAGTGGAATAAATCTACCACATAATCCCGGCCGTTTAGGAGATATTTTGCCCCAGGATTATCATTCTTTGACAGATTTTCCAAGCTCGCAAGCCCTATCGTTCGCGATTTAGCTGAGATTATCAAGTGCGAATCTACGCTATTTAGCTTAGATTATAACTAGCTAATTAGACAATATTTTGCCCCTTTCTCGAATCCAAAACTGCAAACAAGTTTTGCGAATCTACGCTACCTAGCTGAGATTATCAATTGCGAATCTACGCAATTTAGCTGAGATTATCAAGTGCGAATCTACGCTATTTAGCTTAGATTATAACTTGCTAATTAGACAATATATTGCCCCTTTCTCAAATCAAAAACTGCAAACATGTTTTGCGAATCTACGCTACCTAGCTGAGATTATCAAGTGTGAATCTGCGCAATTTAGCTGAGATTATCAATTGCGAATCTACGCTATGTAGCTTAGATTATAACTTGCTAAATAAACAAAATATTGCCCCTTTCTCAAATCCCAAAACTACAAACATGTTTTGCGAATTTACGCTTTTTAGCTTGGATTATAACTTTCTAATTAGACAATATATTCTCTCGTTCTCAAATCAAAAACTGCAAACATGTTTTGCGAATCTACGCTACCTAGCTGAGATTATCAAGTGCAAATCTGCGCAATTTAGCTGAGATTACCAACTGCGAATCTACGCTATGTAGCTTAGATTATAACTTGCTAATTAGACAATATATTGCCCCTTTCTCAAATCCAAAACTGCAAACATGTTTTGCGAATCTACGCTATTTAGCTTAGATTATAACTTTCTAACTAGACTATATATTCTCTCTTTCTCAAATCAAAAACTGCAAACATGTTTTGCGAATCTACGCTACCTAGCTGAGATTATCAAGTGCGAATCTGCGCAATTTAGCTGAGATTATCAAGTGCGAATCTACGTAATTTAGCTGAGATTATACCTTTTCTAATTAGACAATATCTTCTCTTTCTCAAATCAAAAACTGGAAACATGTTTTGCGAATCTACGCTATTTAGCTGAGATTATCAAGTGCGATTCTACGCTACCTAGCTGAGATTATCAATTGCGAATCTACCCAATTTAGCTGAGATTATAACTTTTCTAATTAGGCAATATATATTCTATCTTTCTCGAATCAAAAGCTGGAAACATGTTTTGCGAATCTACGCTACCTAGCTGAGATTATCAAGTGCGATTCTACGCAATTTAGCTGAGATTATCAAGTGCGAATCTACGTAATTTAGCTGAGATTATACCTTTTCTAATTAGACAATATCTTCTCTTTCTCAAATCAAAAACTGGAAACATGTTTTGCGAATCTACGCTATTTAGCTGAGATTATCAAGTGCGAATCTTCGCTATTTAGCTTAGATTATAACTTGCTAATTAGACAATATATTGCCCCTTTCTGAAATCGAAACTGGAAACATGTTTTGCGAATCTACGCTACGTAGCTGAGATTATCAAGTGCGAATCTGCGCAATTTAGCTGAGATTATAACTTTTCTAATTAGACAATATATTCTCTTTCTCAAATGAAAAGTTCGAAAATTGTTTTGCGAATCTACGCTACCTAGCTGAGATTATCAAATGCGAATCTACGCAATTTAGCTGAGATTATCAAGTGCGAATCTACGCTATTTATCTTGGACTATAACTTGCTAATTAGACAATATATTGCCCCTTTCTCAAATAAAAAACTGGAAACATGTTTTGCGAATCTACGGTATTTAGCTGAGATTATAACTTTTCTAATTAGACAATACATTCTCTCTTTCTCAAATGAAATGTCCGAAATTTAGCTGAGATTATCAAATGCGAATCTACGCTATTTAGCTTAGATTATAACATGTTAATTGGACAATAGATTGCCCGTTTCTCAAATCAGAAGTCCGAAAATTGTTTTGCGAATCTACCCTATATATCTGAGATTATCAACTGCGAATCCACGCTATTTAGCTTAGATTATGACATTCTGATTAGACAATATAAATATTGTACCCAAGGATGGTCTACTAACTTTCGCAAAAATAGCTGGTTAATATTGTCTTCAATGCTATTTAGCACCATGTTGAATGATAGGCAAAAGGGAAAATTAGCAAGGAAAAAGCCAATTGCGCACCTCACTCAACTTTTGTTGGGGTTTTTGTATTTCTCATTGCTTTCACACTTTGTTTTGAACCAACCATGTTTTGTCCCACTATAACCGCAGGTTCAGTGGTAAGATCTATGTGTTGCTGGTCACAGTCTCCCTCCCTCTGTACACTATCAGCTTTGCTGTACTCTGATAATTCAAGAGAGGAAATATTCATGTCTAAGTGTGTAGCAGCCTGGGCGGTACTTGTACTTGGAACTTGGTCATCATGATACGGTGTGTCATCCGCGGATTGTGTCTCTACTACAGCTACCTGTGTACTAGGTGCTACTGACAGTTTAGCTGGCAGTAGAGTTGTGTCCTCTCTGAATTGTTTTCAGTCGGCTCTATGACAAGTGATGGAGTCGGCTCTATGACAAGTGATTTGAGAACATTAATCTCATGACGTTCAGGTCTCACCAGTGTTTTCATATTTTCATCGCTTAATGTTTCCAACATTGTCATCTCACTATCCTGTCCTAGAGCAAGGTCAAGTAGCTAGCGGTGTGAAGTGGGTTTGCTATTGGATATTGGACATTGGACATTCGGATCTCACAGGTTCGGCTTACAAAGGTTAAATATTCAAAAATATTCAGTGGATATTCGTTGGATATTCATTGGATATTCATTGCATATTCGCTGGATATTCGATGGATATTCGTTTGATATTGGATATTCAATGGATATTCGACATATGGAATGCCGATTCGTCTCACATCATGTAGAGAGGTATAATTAGTGGACTTTTCGTCTAAACTAAGCAGCGCGCCGCTCTAATTTTACTCTGATCTGAAAGACCATGTACGTAGCTACACCACACCCATAATTTCAGAGCGACGCACGGCTTTGTTTTTTTTATATGCTATCTTGAAACAGTAAAAAAAAATATATATTATAAAGAGGTATTATTAATGAACTTTTCGTCTAAACTAAGCCGCGCGCCGCTCCGATTTTAATGTGATCTGAAAGACCATGTACGTAGCTACACCATACCCTTAAATTCAGAGCCGCGCCCGGCTTTGTTTTTTTTATATACTATCTCGAAACAGTCAAAAAAAATCTATATATTATAAAGAGGTATAATTAATGAACTGTTCGTCTAAACTAAGCCGCGCGCCGCTCCGATTTTAATCTGATCTGAAAGACCATGTACGTAGCTACACCATACCCTTAATTTCAGAACGGCGCGCGGCTTTGTTTTTTTTTATATACTATCTCGAAACAGTAAAAACAAATATATATATTATAAAGAGGTATAATTAATGAGCTTTTCGTCTAAACTAAGCCGCGCGCCGCTCCGATTTTAATCTGATCTGAAAGACCATGTACGTAGCTACACCATACACTTAATTTCAGAGCGGCGCGCGGCTTTGTTTTTTTTATATACTATCTCGAATCAGTGAAAAATATACATTATACAGAGAGGTATAATTGATTGCCTTTTCGTGTAAACTAAGCCGCGCGCCGCTCTGATTTTACTCTGATCTGAAAGACCATATACGTAGCTACACCATACCCTTAATTCCAGAGCGGCGCGCGGTTTTTTTTTATATACTATCTCGAAACAGTAAACAAAGAAAAAAATATATATTAGGAAGAGGTATAATTGATTGATTTTTCGTCTAAACTAAGCCGCGCTCCGCTCCCATTTTATTCTGTTTTGAAAGACCACGTACTTAGCTACACCATACCCTTAATTTCAGAGCGGCGCGTGGCTTTGTTTTTTTATCAACTATTTCGAAAGATTAAAAAATATGAAAAATATATATCATAAAAATGGGTATAATTAATTAACTTTTCTTCTAAACTAAGCCGCGCGCCGCTCCGATTTTAATCTGATCTGAAAGACCATGTACATAGCTACACCATATGCTGAATTTCAGAGCGGCGCGCGGCTTTTTTTTTATATACTATCTCGACACAGTAAGCAAAGGTTAAAAAAATATTATAAAGAGGTAAAATTGATTGACTTTTCGTTTAAACTAAGCCGCGCGCCGCTCCCATTTTACTCTGTTTTGAAAGACCCTGTACGTAGCTACACCATACCTTAAATTTCAGAGCGGCGCGCGGCTTTGTTCTTTTTATATACTATTTCGAAAGATTAAAAAATATGAAAAAAATATATCATGAAAAAGGGAATAATTAATGAACTTTTCGACTAAACTAAGCCGCGCCGCTCCGATTTTAACCTGATCTGAAAGACCATGTACATAGCTACACCATACTGTTAATTGCAGAGCGGCGCGTGGCTTTGTTTTTTCTTATATACTATCTCGAAACAGTAAAAACATATATTATAAAGAGGTATAATTGATTGACTTTCCGTCTAAACTAAGCCGCGCGCCGCTCCCATTTTACTCTGTTCGGAAAGACCACGTACGTAGCTACACCATACCCTTAATTTCAGAGCGACGCGCGGCTTTGTTTTTTTTAATAAACTATTTCGAAAGATTAAAAAATATGAAAAAATATATCACGAAAAAGGGTAAAATTAATGAACTTTTCGTCTCAACTAAGCCGCGCGCCGCTCCGATTTTAATCTGATCGGAAAGACCATGCACGTAGCTACACCATGCCCTTAATTTCATAGCGGCGCTCGGCTTTGTTTTTTTTATATACTATCTCGAATCAGTTAAAAAAAAAATATATACATTACAAAGAGTGGTATTGCCTTTTCGTGTAAACTAAGCCGCGCGCCGCTCTGGTTTTACTCTAATCTGAAAGGCCATGTACGTAGCTACACCATACCCTTAATTCCAGAGCGGCGCGTGGCTTTGTTTTTTGTCCCCTTTAAAATGGTTCTTGCTTCTTTGTGTCCGTGGATGTCCGTGGTGTCCGTCCATGTCTGTTCGAAGCGATAACTTCCTAACGCTTTGTTGGATTCTTCCGAAATTCGGAATATGCATTCCTTGCGGCAAGACGCCAGTCCGTATTGCATTTCAGCAACATCTGCCTGAAGGTGGCGCCGCTAGTTCTTGCTTCTTTGCGTATGTGGATGTCCGTGTACGTCCGTGCATGTCTGTTCGAAGCGATAACTTTCTAACGCTTAGTTGGATTCTTCCGAAATTCGGCATACGCATTCCTTGCGACAAGACACCAGTCCGTATTGCATTTCAGCAACATCTGCTTGAAGGTGGCGCCACTAGTTCTTGCTTCTTCGTATCCATGAATGTCCGTGTACGTCTGTTCGAAGTGATAACTTCCTAACGCTTTGTTGGATTCTTCCGAAATTCGGAATATGCATACCTTGCGACCAGATGCCAGTCTGTATTACATCTCAGCAACATCTGCCTGAAGGTGGCGCCACTGGTTCTTACTTCTTTGTGTCCGTGGATGTTCGTGTACGTCCGTGCATGTCTGTTCGAAGCGATAACTTCCTAACGCTTTGTTGGATTCTTCCGAAATTCAGCATTCGCATTCCTTGCGACAAGAGGCCAATCCGTATTGCATTTCAGCAACATCTGCCTGAAGGTGGCGCCACTAGTTCTTGCTTCTTTGCATCCGTGGATGTCCGTGTACGTCCGTGCATGTCTGTTCGAAGCGATAACTTCCTAAAGTTTTGTTGGATTCTTCCAAAATTAGAATACGCATTCCTTATGACAAGACGCCAGTCCGTATTACATTTCAGCAACATCTGCCTGAAGGTAGCGCCACTGGTTCTTGCTTCTTTGAGTCCGTGGATGTTCGTGTACGTCCGTGCATGTCTGTTCGAAGCGATAACTTCCTAACGCTCTGTTGGATTCTTCCGAAATTCAGCATTCGCATTCCTTGCGACAAGAGGCCAGTCCGTATTGCATTTCAGCAACATCGGCCTGAAGGTGGCGCCACTGGGTCAAAATAGATTTTTTTTCCGTGTACATCTGTTCGAAGCGATAACTCCCTAATGCTGTGTTGGATTATTCCGAAATTCGGAATACGCATTCCTTGCAACAGGACGCCAGTCCGTATTGCATTTCAGCAACATCTGCCTGAAGGTGGCACCACTGAGTTTCTCTTCTTCTTGTCCGTTCCAGTCAAAATGGGCCTTCAATTTTGCTATATGAAATCATTCTATTCCACATCATATGATTTACCCTAAAGCTTTTGCATGAACCATATTTTATTTCAGAAGTATAATGTGAAATAACTGGCGGGGAAATCCCCGCAGTACTGAATCCCTGATTTTTTTAATTTCGTGTCATCTTAAACGAAGGACAACATTTCCTTCAATTTCAAATAATTATATTGCACATCATAGGATTTACCCTGAAGCTTCTGCACGAATCATTTGTCTACACAAGTATATTACTATATTAATTACAACTGTGTTCCTAATGTTTGGGTGCACACTGTGCATATGATCAATTTCCTGAATTGAACTGAATTCAACCTTGCTGGTCTTCAGACTGACAGATGATGGCATGCAGTTGTCAGTGCAGTTGTTCATGTACAGGGAGCTTTCTATGAATGAGTTGCAACCCCAAAGGCTTAAAATTTATCAGGCACAGACCCATGTTTTTACCCCTCGGCCATTTTTGGCCATGGGGTATTGTCATCATCTTGTACGTCCGTCTGTCCGTACGTCCGTTCGTGAGCGAGATAGCCGGAAAACTGTTTCGCTGATGAATTCCAAATTTGGTATGCTTATTTGCCTAGTCAAGGACCAGAAGCCTATAGAATTGGGACCTGATTGGGTGGGAACCTTAGCAGCCATCTTTAATTTCATGCAAAATGGATAATGATCCATATCTCGGAAACCATTCAACTGTTCAATACGAAATTTGATATACATCATCGATACATCAAGCAACTTTCAACGAATTACCAAACAGGCTTTTCTGATTAGTTGGGAACCCTGCAGGCCATCTTTAATTCATGCAAAATCGATAATGATAGCATACATATCTCGGTTACCATTCAATTGTTTTATATGAAGGTTGGTATATATCATCAATACATCCAGATACTTTGAATCGGGACCTGATTGACTGAAAACCTTTGGTGGCAATCTTTAATTTAGGCAAAATCATTAATGATCTCTATCTCTGATTCCGTTGGAGTGCTCAGTGTAAAATTTGGTATACATCATTGATGCATCAAGAGACTTACGATGAATGACAGATCTGGTTTCTCTGATTGGGCGGAAATCTTGGTGGCCATCTTTAATTTATTCAGAATCTTTAATGATGTTTATCTCTGATACCATTCAAATGTTCTATACGAAACTTGATTTACAGCATCGATGTACATGTATGAAGAGACTTGCATTAATGAATAACCACATTAGTTCCTCTGAGTGACGGGAAGGATGGGCAACCATCTTTAATTTATGTAAAATCATTAATGATCTCTATCTCTGACACTGTTCAAATGCTCAATGTAAAATTTGGTATACATTATCGATGCATCATCTCGGTTACTTCTACACGATGTGCCTAGGATACAGTACTATACTATACACAATTTTTTGTAATTCAGCATCGCAGAAAACCACCATCGATTGCGTTTTCAATGGTAAAAGTGTTAGGAAAGAACTAAAAATACATTTCAATGCGGAGTGATTTTGATTGACGCCAGAAATCGCTCAGAACGCTTCTTCTGCGATCTAGACCCCAGGAGCATCTGGGGCCTGGGCGGCCCCTGGATCCTCACCTAAAGTGCAATGATAGTGGCCGTACCACTTTGAATTTGGTTCCGACGCCCCTGTATTAACAGACAGTGTCAACGTACTGTTCCAGCTGTCTCCCGTTCAGTGATTGGTCATTCGACCCCGCCATTTTAAACTAATACGAGCATTTTCATTGCATCACTATTAGATAAGACCCACCCCAATCTTCATACACAACCACGTGACTGTCTCAGTTGACTGATGACATAGCGCGGCCTCGTTTTTGATTTCAAAATCTGCCGTCTAACTGGGGAAATGTTGTTGTTGCTGCATCAGCCGATCATTAGCCCCCTGTAGAAGATACTATAGGCTAATACATGTAGGCTACCATGCCATGAGATGATGCTTGGGATTGCATTTCGCTCACTTGCACCTACAGGTGGCGACAACTGGTGGCAATTTAAAATTTGGTTTCCGGGCAGTAGGTTGACGATGCCTTCAGCTTCTCGTCAAATTTGGTTTGCAGATAATGCCTTGAGATGTCACTTGGGGATGCTTCTCGGTGCTTCACTGCATGGAAACTATATCACAGAAGCAATCAACTTTCAGTCAATCGTTCTGAGTTGATCTTAAAACTTGGGAAGGCAGAAAGACCCTTCCACATCCAACGCCTATGAAGCAGCAGTTGCCTCCCTCATGTATATCCCCTAAGACCAACAATGCTAAAAAATATTGCTGCCATTTCGGCGGGGGACCTAGCATCCTCTGGCTGCTTGTTTATATACTATCTCGAAACAGTGAAAAATATGAAAAAATATATATCATAACAATGGGTATAATTAATGAACTTTTCTTCCAAACTAAGCCGCGCGCCGCTCCGATTTTCATCTGATCTGAAAGACAATGTACATAGCTACACCATATCCTGAATTTCAGAGCGGCGCGCGGCTTTGTTTTTTTTATATACTATCTCGAATCAGTAAAAAAAAAAAAAAAAATATACATTATAACGAGAGGTATACTTGATTGACTTTTCGTGTAAACTAAGCCGCGCGTCGCTCTGGTTTTAATCTGATCCGAAAGACCATGTACGTAGCTTCACCATACCCTTAATTTCAGAGCGGCGCGCGTCTTTGTTTTTTTTTATATACTATCTCGAATCAGTAAATTTTTAAAAAAAATATACATTACAAAGAGAGGTATAATTGATTGCCTTTTGGTGTAAACTAAGCCGCGCGTTGCTCTGATTTTACTCTGATCTGAAAAATATGAAAATATATATATCATGAAAATTGGCATAATTAATGAAATTTCGTCTTACTAAGACGCCCGCCGCTCCGATTTTAATCTGATCTGAAAGACCATGTACGTAGCTACACCATACCCTTAATTTTATAGCGACGCGCGGCTTTGTTTTTTTTTATATACTATCTCGAATCAGTAAAAAAAATGTAAAAAATATACATTATAAAGAGAGGTATAATTGATTGACTTTTCGTGTAAACTAAGCCGCGCGCCGCCCTGATTTTACTCTGATCTGAAAGACCATGTACGTAGCTACACCATACCCTTAATTTCAGAGCGGCGCGCGTCTTTGTTTTTTTTATTTACTATCTCGAATCAGTAAATTTTTTTAAAAGATATACATTACAAAGAGAGGTATAATTGATTGCCTTTTCGTGTAAACTAAGCCGCGCGTCGCTCTGGTTTTAATCTGATCCGAAAGACCATGTACGTAGCTACACCACACCCTTAATTTCAGACCGGCGCGCGTCTTTGTTTTTTTTTATATACTATCTCGAATCAGTAAATTTTTAAAAAAAATATACATTACAAAGAGAGGTATAATTGGTTGCCTTTTGGTGTAAACTAAGCCGCGCATCGCTCTGATTTTACTCTGATCTGAAAAATATGAAAAAATATATATCATGAAAATTGGCATAATTAATGAAATGTTGTCTTACTAAGACGCCCGCCGCTCCGATTTTAATCTGATCTGAAAGACCATGTACGTAGCTACACCATACCCTTAATTTCCTAGCGACGCGTGGCTTTGTTTTTTTTTATATACTATCTCGAATCAGTAAAAAAATGTAAAAAATATACATTACAAAGAGAGGTATAATTGATTGCTTTTTCGTGTAAACTAAGCCGCGCGTCGCTCTGGTTTTAATCTGATCCGAAAGACCATGTACGTAGCTACACCATACCCTTAATTTCAGAGCGGCGCGCGTCTTTGTTTTTTTATATATACTATCTCGAATCGGTAAATTTAAAAAAAAATATACATTACAAAGAGAAGTATAATTGATTGCCTTTTGGTGTAAACTAAGCCGCGCGTCGCTCTGATTTTACTCTGATCTGAAAAATATGAAAATATATATATCATGAAAATTGGCATAATTAATGAAATTTCGTCTTACTAAGACGCCCGCCGCTCCGATTTTAATCTGATCTGAAAGACCATGTACGTAGCTACACCATACCCTTAATTTTATAGCGACGCGCGGCTTTGTTTCTTTTTTATATACTATCTCGAATCAGTAAAAACAAATGTAAAAAATATGCATTATAAAGAGAGGTATAATTGATTGACTTTCCGTGTAAACTAAGCCGCGCGCCGCCCTGATTTTACTCTGATCTGAAAGACCATGCACGTAGCTACACCATACCCTTAATTTCAGAGCGGCGCGCGTCTTTGTTTTTTTTATATACTATCTCGAATCAGTAATTTTTTTAAAAAAAAATACATTACAAAGAGAGGTATAATTGATTGCCTTTTCGTGTAAACTAAGCCGCGCGTCGCTCTGGTTTTAATCTGATCCGAAAGACCATGTACGTAGCTACACCATACCCTTAATTTCAGACCGGCGCGCGTCTTTGTTTTTTTTTTATATACTATCTCGAATCAGTAAATTTAAAAAAAATATATACATTACAAAGAGAGGTATAATTGATTGCCTTTTGGTGAAAACTAAGCCGCGCGTCGCTCTGATTTTACTCTGATCTGAAAAATAAAAAAAAATATATATCATGAAATTGGCATAATTAATGAAATTTCGTCTTAACTAAGACGCCCGCCGCTCCGATTTTGATCTGATCTGAAAGACCATGTACGTACATACCCTTAATTTCAGAGCGGCGCGCGGCTTTGTTTTTTTTATATACTATCTCGAATCATTAAAAATTAAAAAATATACATTACAAAGAGAGGTATAATTGATTGCCTTTTTTGGTGTAAACTAAGCCGCGCATCGCTCTGATTTTACTCTGATCTGAAAAATATGAAAAAATATATATCATGAAAATTGGCATAATTAATGAAATGTTGTCTTACTAAGACGCCCGCCGCTCCGATTTTAATCTGATCTGAAAGACCATGTACGTAGCTACACCATACCCTTAATTTCCTAGCGACGCGTGGCTTTGTTTTTTTTTATATACTATCTCGAATCAGTAAAATTTTTTAAAAAAGATACATTACAAAGAGAGGTATAATTGATTGCTTTTTCGTGTAAACTAAGCCGCGCGTCGCTCTGGTTTTAATCTGATCCGAAAGACCATGTACGTAGCTACACCACACCCTTAATTTCAGACCGGCGCGCGTCTTTGTTTTTTTTTATATACTATCTCGAATCAGTAAATTTTTAAAAAAAATATACATTACAAAGAGAGGTATAATTGATTGCCTTTTGGTGTAAACTAAGCCGCGCATCGCTCTGATTTTACTCTGATCTGAAAAATATGAAAAAATATATATCATGAAAATTGGCATAATTAATGAAATGTTGTCTTACTAAGACGCCCGCCGCTCCGATTTTAATCTGATCTGAAAGACCATGTACGTAGCTACACCATACCCTTAATTTCCTAGCGACGCGTGGCTTTGTTTTTTTTTATATACTATCTCGAATCAGTAAAAAAATGTAAAAAATATACATTACAAAGAGAGGTATAATTGATTGCTTTTTCGTGTAAACTAAGCCGCGCGTCGCTCTGGTTTTAATCTGATCCGAAAGACCATGTACGTAGCTACACCATACCCTTAATTTCAGAGCGGCGCGCGTCTTTGTTTTTTTATATATACTATCTCGAATCGGTAAATTTAAAAAAAAATATACATTACAAAGAGAGGTATAATTGATTGCCTTTTGGTGTAAACTAAGCCGCGCGTCGCTCTGATTTTACTCTGATCTGAAAAATATGAAAATATATATATCATGAAAATTGGCATAATTAATGAAATTTCGTCTTACTAAGACGCCCGCCGCTCCGATTTTAATCTGATCTGAAAGTCCATGTACGTAGCTACACCATACCCTTAATTTTATAGCGACGTGCGGCTTTGTTTCTTTTTTATATACTATCTCGAATCAGTAAAAAAAAATGTAAAAAATATGCATTATAAAGAGAGGTATAATTGACTGACTTTCCGTGTAAACTAAGCCGCGCGTCGCCCTGATTTTACTCTGATCTGAAAGACCATGCACGTAGCTACACCATACCCTTAATTTCAGAGCGGCGCGCGTCTTTGTTTTTTTTATATACTATCTCGAATCAGTAATTTTTTTAAAAAAATATACATTACAAAGAGAGGTATAATTGATTGCCTTTTCGTGTAAACTAAGCCGCGCGTCGCTCTGGTTTTAATCTGATCCGAAAGACCATGTACGTAGCTACACCATACCCTTAATTTCAGACCGGCGCGCGTCTTTGTTTTTTTTTTATATACTATCTCGAATCAGTAAATTTAAAAAAAATATATACATTACAAAGAGAGGTATAATTGATTGCCTTTTGGTGAAAACTAAGCCGCGCGTCGCTCTGATTTTACTCTGATCTGAAAAATAAAAAAAAATATATATCATGAAATTGGCATAATTAATGAAATTTCGTCTTAACTAAGACGCCCGCCGCTCCGATTTTGATCTGATCTGAAAGACCATGTACGTACATACCCTTAATTTCAGAGCGGCGCGCGGCTTTGTTTTTTTTATATACTATCTCGAATCATTAAAAATTAAAAAAAATATACATTACAAAGAGAGGTATAATTGATTGCCTTTTGGTGTAAACTAAGCCGCGCATCGCTCTGATTTTACTCTGATCTGAAAAATATGAAAAAATATATATCATGAAAATTGGCATAATTAATGAAATGTTGTCTTACTAAGACGCCCGCCGCTCCGATTTTAATCTGATCTGAAAGACCATGTACGTAGCTACACCATACCCTTAATTTCCTAGCGACGCGTGGCTTTGTTTTTTTTATATACTATCTCGAATCAGTAAAATTTTTTAAAAAAGATACATTACAAAGAGAGGTATAATTGATTGCTTTTTCGTGTAAACTAAGCCGCGCGTCGCTCTGGTTTTAATCTGATCCGAAAGACCATGTACGTAGCTACACCATACCCTTAATTTCAGAGCGGCGCGCGTCTTTGTTTTTTTTATATACTATCTCGAATCGGTAAATTTAAAAAAAAAATATACATTACAAAGAGAGGTATAATTGATTGCCTTTTGGTGTAAACTAAGCCGCGCGTTGCTCTGATTTTACTCTGATCTGAAAAATATGAAAATATATATATCATGAAAATTGGCATAATTAATGAAATGTTGTCTTACTAAGACGCCCGCCGCTCCGATTTTAATCTGATCTGAAAGACCATGTACGTAGCTACACCATACCCTTAATTTCCTAGCGACGCGTGGCTTTGTTTTTTTTTATATACTATCTCGAATCAGTAAAAAAATGTAAAAAATATACATTACAAAGAGAGGTATAATTGATTGCTTTTTCGTGTAAACTAAGCCGCGCGTCGCTCTGGTTTTAATCTGATCCGAAAGACCATGTACGTAGCTACACCATACCCTTAATTTCAGAGCGGCGCGCGTCTTTGTTTTTTTATATATACTATCTCGAATCGGTAAATTTAAAAAAAAATATACATTACAAAGAGAGGTATAATTGATTGCCTTTTGGTGTAAACTAAGCCGCGCGTCGCTCTGATTTTACTCTGATCTGAAAAATATGAAAATATATATATCATGAAAATTGGCATAATTAATGAAATTTCGTCTTACTAAGACGCCCGCCGCTCCGATTTTAATCTGATCTGAAAGACCATGTACGTAGCTACACCATACCCTTAATTTTATAGCGACGCGCGGCTTTGTTTCTTTTTTATATACTATCTCGAATCAGTAAAAAAAAATGTAAAAAATATGCATTATAAAGAGAGGTATAATTGATTGACTTTCCGTGTAAACTAAGCCGCGCGCCGCCCTGATTTTACTCTGATCTGAAAGACCATGCACGTAGCTACACCATACCCTTAATTTCAGAGCGGCGCGCGTCTTTGTTTTTTTTATATACTATCTCGAATCAGTAATTTTTTTAAAAAAAAATACATTACAAAGAGAGGTATAATTGATTGCCTTTTCGTGTAAACTAAGCCGCGCGTCGCTCTGGTTTTAATCTGATCCGAAAGACCATGTACGTAGCTACACCATACCCTTAATTTCAGACCGGCGCGCGTCTTTGTTTTTTTTTTATATACTATCTCGAATCAGTAAATTTAAAAAAAATATATACATTACAAAGAGAGGTATAATTGATTGCCTTTTGGTGAAAACTAAGCCGCGCGTCGCTCTGATTTTACTCTGATCTGAAAAATAAAAAAAAATATATATCATGAAATTGGCATAATTAATGAAATTTCGTCTTAACTAAGACGCCCGCCGCTCCGATTTTGATCTGATCTGAAAGACCATGTACGTACATACCCTTAATTTCAGAGCGGCGCGCGGCTTTGTTTTTTTTATATACTATCTCGAATCATTAAAAATTAAAAAAAAATATACATTACAAAGAGAGGTATAATTGATTGCCTTTTGGTGTAAACTAAGCCGCGCATCGCTCTGATTTTACTCTGATCTGAAAAATATGAAAAAATATATATCATGAAAATTGGCATAATTAATGAAATGTTGTCTTACTAAGACGCCCGCCGCTCCGATTTTAATCTGATCTGAAAGACCATGTACGTAGCTACACCATACCCTTAATTTCCTAGCGACGCGTGGCTTTGTTTTTTTTATATACTATCTCGAATCAGTAAAATTTTTTAAAAAAGATACATTACAAAGAAAGGTATAATTGATTGCCGTTTCGTGTAAACTAAGCCGCTCGCCGCCTTGATTTTAATCTGATCTGAAAGACCATGTACGTAGCTACACCATACCCTTAATTTTATAGCGACGCGCGGCTTTGTTTTTTTTTATATACTATCTCGAATCAGTAAAAAAAATGTAAAAAATATACATTATAAAGAGAGGTATAATTGATTGACTTTTCGTGTAAACTAAGCCGCGCGCCGCCCTGATTTTACTCTGATCTGAAAGACCATGTACGTAGCTACACCATACCCTTAATTTCAGAGCGGCGCGCGTCTTTGTTTTTTTTATTTACTATCTCGAATCAGTAAATTTTTTTAAAAGATATACATTACAAAGAGAGGTATAATTGATTGCCTTTTCGTGTAAACTAAGCCGCGCGTCGCTCTGGTTTTAATCTGATCCGAAAGACCATGTACGTAGCTACACCACACCCTTAATTTCAGACCGGCGCGCGTCTTTGTTTTTTTTTATATACTATCTCGAATCAGTAAATTTTTAAAAAAAATATACATTACAAAGAGAGGTATAATTGATTGCCTTTTGGTGTAAACTAAGCCGCGCATCGCTCTGATTTTACTCTGATCTGAAAAATATGAAAAAATATATATCATGAAAATTGGCATAATTAATGAAATGTTGTCATACTAAGACGCCCGCCGCTCCGATTTTAATCTGATCTGAAAGACCATGTACGTAGCTACACCATACCCTTAATTTCCTAGCGACGCGTGGCTTTGTTTTTTTTTATATACTATCTCGAATCAGTAAAAAAATGTAAAAAATATACATTACAAAGAGAGGTATAATTGATTGCTTTTTCGTGTAAGCTAAGCCGCGCGTCGCTCTGGTTTTAATCTGATCCGAAAGACCATGTACGTAGCTACACCATACCCTTAATTTCAGAGCGGCGCGCGTCTTTGTTTTTTTTTATATACTATCTCGAATCGGTAAATTTAAAAAAAAATATACATTACAAAGAGAGGTATAATTGATTGCCTTTTGGTGTAAACTAAGCCGCGCGTCGCTCTGATTTTACTCTGATCTGAAAAATATGAAAATATATATATCATGAAAATTGGCATAATTAATGAAATTTCGTCTTACTAAGACGCCCGCCGCTCCGATTTTAATCTGATCTGAAAGACCATGTACGTAGCTACACCATACCCTTAATTTTATAGCGACGCGCGGCTTTGTTTCTTTTTTATATACTATCTCGAATCAGTAAAAAAAAATGTAAAAAATATGCATTATAAAGAGAGGTATAATTGATTGACTTTCCGTGTAAACTAAGCCGCGCGCCGCCCTGATTTTACTCTGATCTGAAAGACCATGCACGTAGCTACACCATACCCTTAATTTCAGAGCGGCGCGCGTCTTTGTTTTTTTTATATACTATCTCGAATCAGTAATTTTTTAAAAAAAATATACATTACAAAGAGAGGTATAATTGATTGCCTTTTCGTGTAAACTAAGCCGCGCGTCGCTCTGGTTTTAATCTGATCCGAAAGACCATGTACGTAGCTACACCATACCCTTAATTTCAGACCGGCGCGCGTCTTTGTTTTTTTTTTATATACTATCTCGAATCAGTAAATTTAAAAAAAATATATACATTACAAAGAGAGGTATAATTGATTGCCTTTTGGTGAAAACTAAGCCGCGCGTCGCTCTGATTTTACTCTGATCTGAAAAATAAAAAAAAATATATATCATGAAATTGGCATAATTAATGAAATTTCGTCTTAACTAAGACGCCCGCCGCTCCGATTTTGATCTGATCTGAAAGACCATGTACGTACATACCCTTAATTTCAGAGCGGCGCGCGGCTTTGTTTTTTTTATATACTATCTCGAATCATTAAAAATTAAAAAAAAATATACATTACAAAGAGAGGTATAATTGATTGTCTTTTCGTGTAAACTAAGCCGCGCGTCGCTCTGATTTTACTCTGATCTGAAAGACCATGTACGTAGCTACATGTACACCATACCCTTAAGGTTAGAGAGGCGCGCGGCTTTATTTTTCTTTATATACTATTTCGAAAGAGTACAAAATATGAAAAAAATATATCATGAAGAGGGGTATAATTAATGAACTTTTCGTCTAAACTAAGCCGCTCGCCGCTCCGATTTTAATTTGATCTGAAAGACCATGTACGTAGCTACACCATACCCTTAATTTCAGAGCGGCGCGCGGCTTTTTTTGTATACTATCTCGAATCAGTCAATAATTAAAAAAAAATATACATTCCAGAGGAAGGTATAATTGATTGACTTATCGGGTAAACTAAGCCGCGCGTCGCTCTGATTTTACTCTGATCTGAAAGATCATGTACGTAGATACATGTACACCATACCCTTAAGTTTAGAGCGGCGCGCGGCTTTGTTTTTTTTATATACTATTTCGAAAGAGTAAAAAACATGAAAAAATATATCATGAAAAGGGGTATAATTAATGAACTTTTCGTCTAAACTAAACCGCTCGCCGCTCCGATTTCAATCTGAACTGAAAGACCATGTACGTAGCTACACCATACCCTTAATTTCAGAGCGGCGCGCGGCTTTGTTCTTTTTATATACTATTTCAAAAGAGTAAAAAATATGAAAAAATATATCATGAACAGGGGTATATTTAACGAACTTTTCGTCTAAACTAAGCCGTGCGCCGCTCCGATTTTAATCTGATCTGAAAGACCATGTACGTAGCTACACCATACCCTTAATTTCAGAGCGGCGAGCGGCTTTGTTTTTTTTATAGACTATCTCGAATCAGCAAAAAATGTAAAAAATATACATTATAAAGAGAGGTATAATTGATTGACTTTTCGTGTAAACTAAGCCGCGCGCCGCCCTGATTTTACTCTGATCTGAAAGACCATGTACGTAGCTACACCATACCCTTAATTTCAGAGCGGCGCGCGTCTTTGTTTTTTTTATATACTATCTCGAATCAGTAATTTTTTTAAAAAAATATACATTACAAAGAGAGGTATAATTGATTGCCTTTTCGTGTAAACTAAGCCGCGCGTCGCTCTGGTTTTAATCTGATCCGAAAGACCATGTACGTAGCTACACCATACCCTTAATTTCAGACCGGCGCGCGTCTTTGTTTTTTTTTTATATACTATCTCGAATCAGTAAATTTAAAAAAAATATATACATTACAAAGAGAGGTATAATTGATTGCCTTTTGGTGAAAACTAAGCCGCGCGTCGCTCTGATTTTACTCTGATCTGAAAAATAAAAAAAAATATATATCATGAAATTGGCATAATTAATGAAATTTCGTCTTAACTAAGACGCCCGCCGCTCCGATTTTGATCTGATCTGAAAGACCATGTACGTACATACCCTTAATTTCAGAGCGGCGCGCGGCTTTGTTTTTTTTATATACTATCTCGAATCATTAAAAATTAAAAAAAAATATACATTACAAAGAGAGGTATAATTGATTGTCTTTTCGTGTAAACTAAGCCGCGCGTCGCTCTGATTTTACTCTGATCTGAAAGACCATGTACGTAGCTACATGTACACCATACCCTTAAGTTTAGAGAGGCGCGCGGCTTTATTTTTTTTTATATACTATTTCGAAAGAGTACAAAATATGAAAAAAATATATCATGAAGAGGGGTATAATTAATGAACTTTTCGTCTAAACTAAGCCGCTCGCCGCTCCGATTTTAATTTGATCTGAAAGACCATGTACGTAGCTACACCATACCCTTAATTTCAGAGCGGCGCGCGGCTTTTTTTGTATACTATCTCGAATCAGTCAATAATTAAAAAAAAATATACATTCCAGAGGATGGTATAATTGATTGACTTATCGGGTAAACTAAGCCGCGCGTCGCTCTGATTTTACTCTGATCTGAAAGATCATGTACGTAGATACATGTACACCATACCCTTAAGTTTAGAGCGGCGCGCGGCTTTGTTTTTTTTATATACTATTTCGAAAGAGTAAAAAATATGAAAAAATATATCATGAAAAGGGGTATAATTAATGAACTTTTCGTCTAAACTAAACCGCTCGCCGCTCCGATTTCAATCTGAACTGAAAGACCATGTACGTAGCTACACCATACCCTTAATTTCAGAGCGGCGCGCGGCTTTGTTCTTTTTATATACTATTTCAAAAGAGTAAAAAATATGAAAAAATATATCATGAACAGGGGTATATTTAACGAACTTTTCGTCTAAACTAAGCAGTGCGCCGCTCCGATTTTAATCTGATCTGAAAGACCATGTACGTAGCTACACCATACCCTTAATTTCAGAGCGGCGAGCGGCTTTGTTTTTTTTTATAGACTATCTCGAATCACCAAAAAATGTAAAAAATATACATTATAAAGAGAGGTATAATTGATTGACTTTTTGTGTAAACTAAGTCGCGCGGCGCTCTGATTTTACTCTGATCTGAAAGACCATGTACGTAGCTACACCATACCCTTAATTCCAGAGCGGCGCGTGGCTTTGCTTTTTATATACTGTTTCGAAAGATTAAAAAATATGGAAAAATATATATCATGAAAAGAGGGGTATAATTAATGAAATTTCGTCATAACTATGGCGCCCGCCGCTCCGATTTTAATCTGATCTGAAAGACCATGTACGTATAGCTACACCATGCCCTTAATTTCAGAGCGGCGCGCGTCTTTGCTTTTTTTATATACTATCTCGAATCAGTAATTTGATTGCCTTTTCGTGTAAACTAAGCCGCGCGTCGCTCTGATTTTAATCTGATCCGAAAGACCATGTACGTAGCTACACCATACCCTTAATTTCAGGGCGGCGCCCGTCTTTGTTTTTTTTTATATACTATCTCGAATCAGTAAAATTTAAAAAAAATATACATTACAAAGAGAGATATAATTGATTGCCTTTTCGTGTAAACTAAGCCGCGCGTCGCTCTGATTTTACTCTGATCTGAAAGACCATGTACGTAGCTACACCATACCCTTAAGTTTAGAGCGGCGCGCAGCTGTGTTCTTTTTTATATACTATTTCGAAAGAGTAAAATATATGAAAAAATATATATCATGCAAAGGGGCATAATTAATGAAATTTCGTCTTAACTAAGACGCCCGGCGCTCCGATTTTAATCTGATCTGAAAGACCATGTACGTACATACCCTTAATTTCAGAGCGGCGCGCGGCTTTGTTTTTTTTATATGCTATCTCGAATCAGTAAAATTAAAAAAAATATATACATCACAAAGAGAGGTATAATTGATTGCCTTTTCGTGTAAACTAAGCCGCGCGTCGCTCTGATTTTACTCTGATCTGAAAGACCATGTACGTAGCTACATGTACACCATACCCTTAAGTTTAGAGCGGCGCGCGGCTTTGTTTTTTTTATATACTATTTCGAAAAAGTACAAAATATGAAAAAATATATCATGAAAAGGGGTATAATTAATGAACTGTTCGTCTAAACTAAGCCGCTCGCCGCTCCTATTTTAATCTGATCTGAAAGACCATGTACGTGGCTACAACATACCCTTAATTTCAGAGCGGCGCGCGGCTTTTTTTATGTACTATCTCGAATCAGTCAATAATTTAAAAAAAATATGCATTACAGAGAAAGGTATAATGGATTAACTTTTCGTGTAAACTAAGCCGCGCGTCGCTCTGATTTTACTCTGATCTGAAAGACCATGTACGTAGCTACACCATACCCTTAAGTTTAGAGCGGCCGGCGGCTTTGTTTTTTTTTCATATACTATTTCGAAAGAGTAAAAAATATGAAAAAATATATCATGAAAATGGGTATAATTAATGAACTTTTCGTCTAAACTAAGCCGCTCGCCGCTGCGATTTTAATCTGAACTGAAAGACCATGTACGTAGCTACACCATACTCTCTTAAATAATTAGATTGAGATTTCCAATCTTGCGAGCGATTGAAAATATTTCCAATCTAATAGATTGACTTTAGATTAAATAGTCCATCCATGTAGATTGGAAAAATAATTCCCGCCCAAGTGCATCAAGCCACATTTCCACTCTTTAACTAGATTGACTCTACATCTCGTTATCAACCAATCAGACGCCAAGAAAGTGACGCGGTTGTGAGTCACGTGTCACGAGCTCACAGCGAGAGGTTTGCGTGGACTCCATGATGGCGGAGTGGATGCAGAACTCGGAGCTGCGAGTCTTCTTGGGAAACAATGGTTTTCATGAGGAAGGTGTCATCACCTTATTAGAAGGTACGTATAATATCGTAAACGTGTCAGTTATAATTAGGAAACCTCAGCAGCCCGATATCGTCACATCAAGTTGCACCACACTGACCAGGTAATGATGAAAAAAAAAACGCGGCCTCATGCAGGCTGCATCAGTTACAGGATACTTGACAGCCTCCATTTAACACCAAACGGACTTTGTTACCGTATTATATTTCAAAAGAAATGACGGCCTACATGATTTAATATGTTGTACTGTTTTTTAAGATTATGAATTGGTGGAAATAATGGCCAACATTCGTATTTGGACATTTCGAAAAGTTTGCCATTTTCAACTCCGTGTACCGCCACGGGGGTCTCATTTTGAAACACAGGGCGTCCTGAACAACCAATTTGAACTGAGAAACAAATTTGACCCAACTGCATGACCATAGCTAGACTGGACGAGTCTCTGTTTCATATGTACTATTATTAATAATAAAATGATCTTTAATAAAAAGAATGAGAAAAAAATGAGAAAAAAAAAATGAAAAAAATATTTTAAAAATAGAGACTGGACGATTTGATGGGTTTCGTCGTGTAAAGATTCCATCTGGAGGCGTGGTTATGCAGGAGTCCAGTGAAACCCCCAACCTCGGGGGTTTAGTGGGGAGAGAGTTGTTAAAATGCTCCAATGCCCTACCCCCTGGGGCAAAACATTGAAGTGAATCCCCACCTAAACCTCCACCAAATACAATTTATGTCCCATCCCTATGCAGGAGTCAAGTGACCCCCCCCCCAACCTCGGGGTTTAGTGGGGACTTAGCAAATGGGACTTGCTAAAATGCTTCAATGCCCTACCCCCTGGGGCAAAACATTGAAGTGAATCCCCACCTAAACCTCAACCAAATACAATTTATGTCTCATCCCTAGGTAGAAGAAGTCTTAACTGAATCCCAAGATAAACAGGACTGAAAATGTGTGAAAGCCCCACTCCCTGGGGCGTAAACATGTTGTGAATCCCCAGGTAATCCCCCACTAAACCAGACCCCTGCCCGAGGTTGGGGGGGGGGGATTTCATTTGACTCCAGCACTAGGTAGAAGAAGTCTTAACTGAATCCCAAGATAAACAGGACTGAAAATGTGTGAAAACCCCACTCCCTGGGGCGTAAACATGTTGTGAATCCCCAGGTAATCCACCACTAAACCGGACCCTTGCCCGAGGTTGGGGGTGGGGATTTCGTTTGACTCCAGCATTAGTCTGGACGATTGACATGTTTTTACCTTCGGTCGCAATATTTGTATCAATTTCATTCTAACGGCATATTGTAACGTCTCGGCAGTAACGTCATTCCCATTGTTGAGGTCATGGTAGTAACGTCATTCTCATTGTTGACGTCACATGAACGCATTGCTTCCAGCGTGCGTATATGAACGAACCAATCAAATCCTTTGAGTTGGGGGCGGGGTCAGAATACAGAGTTTTCATTGGTGACAAAAAATGCACAGCATGTGCATTTTTTCTTGTAAAGTTAGCTCCCTTGCCACGTTCCGTCCAGTCCCTGTTTCAAGCATTTCTTAATAGGCAGAGTTACTTCCTCTTGTTTCCTGTTTAAAATACATTATGAAACAGGGGCTGGATCCAGTCTAGACCATAGCCCATCGAATAACAATGGAGTGGTGGATTTTTATATAATTTTCTTCTATTTTCAATAATCTTAAGACAGTTAACAACAGGTCAGGGAAAAGGACTAACTGGGATATATATTCCAATTGGGATAAAACATCCCACTGGGTATTTTTTTTATACTTCCATATTTTCAAGCTGGCATATTCTCCTAGTTATTCTGTTTGTTTAAAAACATACAACTGTGGTGATTGATGGGAGGTCTACTGCAGCAACAACACGGAAAAAATAATGCACGTAATTTCAATATCAGAGAGAATAACTTCGGCAAGAAAAAGTCAGCAAAATTATTTTGTGAAGTAAATTCCATCTTGTTTTTGTACTTTGGATCACAGGGCTATTAAAGTAGCACTGTTTTGTCAGAGATTTTTTTGAAAATTTAAAATTTAAATTTTTTTAAATTTTAAAATTTTAAAAAAAATTTTAACATCTTGGAAACACTAAATTATTATATAGCTTACTATAATACTCATACATGGTCATAGATCGTAGGAATTCTCAACAATGGATATATACCTGTACCTTGACAGAAAATTTGACAGAAAATATCTCGTGAATTCGTCGGGTTTCTCAAGGAATCGGATGCAACTTCCAGGTATTTGAACATATTGCAAATGTCTGCCAAAACTGCACGATTTTCTCACAGATCTCTTCTCGGATTATAGTTTTATTTCGTTATATTTTTCATTCAATACGAACATGCTTTATATTTAATCGGATAGATAGCAATCTTATCTTTCAAAATATGTATGATTTTCCTGAATAGACCAGGAAAATAAGAATTCCAACGGCAGTGTATACGGCCGACTTCATTTTGGACATTTTCGTGATATTATTTTTTATCTGCATTTTCAAACAACGATCTTGAAATAATTTCTCTTGTTAGTCCAATCCAAATTTCAGAAACTGTTAAGTCAGAAAATAAGCTTCGTGAACATATAGGCCTTTAATTGCATTTGACAATGCTTAGATATGAAAATTCTATTTTCCCACGACAGTTATGTTTTGCGCCATATGGCGTCCATGGGGTTGAGGAGGCCCAGATCTGTGACGACAAATGGCGCTTACGGCACCGAATGAGTTAAAGTGCGAGCCCGTGTTTGCCAAGCATGGAAAATTACACTATATAGTATACCCTATACAGGGTTCTTATTTTCATTTTAAGTAGCAGGCTGAGTTTGAAAAGTAGACAGCTGCATTTATTGATGGCAGGGGTCCGGGGGCCTGGGCGGCCCCCGGCCTAGGCCGGGGTCCAGGGGCCGCCTAGGCCCCGGAAGCTCCAGGGATCTAGATGCTCTGAGACGCAATCGGAGCACTTTTAGAGCCCCAAATTGTTTTTTCATAAAGTGTAAACTTAGGGGTGAAATATCTGTGATTTTCAGGTTTTCAAGTTCTCTAAACAGACTTTCACTTGAGTTGATTATACAGGGTGGTCCAAAAGTAGGTGGGCAGTTGGTGGAATAGGGTTTTGTAAGGATTATATTACAACAATGGTGTTCTTTATAACTATGGTGTTTGTAATGTATTGCAATAAAATGTAATTTTCAATGTAATAATTGTATAATACCTGACTTGGGGTATCAATCATGCCCCACATTGGCTTCTGTCCCTAACCTGTTATAAATAAGATCTATCAT
>JAVTVY010000150.1:0-34050 GCA_036873755.1 Hanleya hanleyi
TCCCAAATCAGTATCATCTTTTGAAAACACATCTTGAAACTCCGTCAAGATCTTTCCCATAACCTCAGATTCGTCTGACTTCAGGCCCTTCACCGTCTCATTGTAAAGCTCAGTAAGATGGGGCGGAATACAGAATGAGTCCGCTCTCTCATTATCGCTGGCATTCACACCCTTAGTCATCTATCTGGTTACTTCAGGCTTTGCAACATAGTCACGGGACATCGAAAGTCTTCGAATACAATTATAGTCATCTCCGGCCATCTCATCTTCGATATCAACTAGCACTTGAATATCGAAATTCGATACACTCTCAGCATACCCCACACAGGTATCCTGATTTATCGACTTTGCCTCAGAAAAAGGATTCAACAAACGCACCTTCACAGTGACATTATTGGCAACGTCAACAACACTGGAGCACAAAACTAGATTGGTCTTCTCAGCAAAATTGGGAAATGATTCTATAACCATATCTCCATCATCATCATTCTCGCTTCTGTCAATAAGGACATCTATGACAGCTTCACTCATTCCCGGAATGATGTAATGATCTGCAGCACGCACTTTCCTCACCCTAGGTGGAGGAATCTGCTCTAATGGAATTTCAACATTATCCAAGATCATGTATCCCTCACTCAGTAAGAGATCGGCCGCACCACCCGACCTCTTCTGCAGAATATCGGTCCACAGTAGCACGTCATCTTTGATATCGGCAACAGCGAGTTCTTCGTCTAATCGAAGTGACCCTAATGACATCTCGAAAATGCCCATACCCTTATGATCAAGACTTCTACCGTTTGCGCAAACAAACGTTTTAGACCCAGCATCATTTAGTTTGGGACGTCTGTCCTGTGGTATTTTCGAGAAAACACCATCAGAAACTATAGTCTTCGTCGCTCCAGTGTCTACTGTATATGTCACATTTACACCCTGTAATGTGCCCTTAACATAAACACCTTCAGACTTCGGCCTTTGTCGTCTCAATATCTCATGACCAGTGATTTGATCATACGGATTCGTCATTTTCATAGATGTCACATCAGATAGGCCTTCATCTCGCGGGACCGACTCCCGGCCTAATGGACCGGCCCCTGGCAGTTTGGTGAAACAGACTTCTCACCAGTGGTATGCCCAGGCACTATAGAAACTGGCTCATATCTTCGATTCATCTGAGCTCTAGGTACGAACGGTTTCGCGCAAACCTGTAATTGACCAGACAACTGGTACATACAGTCGCGAATAAAATGGTCACCCCCACATCGGTAACATCCAGTGAAAGCTGCATGATTACGAGTCATGCCTGTACCTTGACCAGACACATTCAAGGGTTTTGACATGGTTTGACGTGGAAAATTCCGTCTTGGTGGTCCACTACCACTGGAATTCTCCAATTTCCCCATACGTTGATCCAGAGATCCCATCAGCTGACTCATCTCTTGCCTGAACCTTTGTATCTCGGTCACGCATTTGTTCACATCAGCAGGTTTCGTCATATTTTCCTTCGGGGCATCATCAGATTTTGATTTCGTCACAACGTCCTTAGATCTATCACCCTTAGATCTAGTCTGTATACTGGACCGTACACTGTCATCAGGTATATCCATGCAATCGTCATCTCCGCATTTTACCTTGCGGGCAGTTTTACGGCTTCTTGGATTATTTCCACCGCTCTCTTGAGAACATCTATGTTTAGCCTCCATAAAACGTACTACTTCAACAACAGCGTCATCAATCGTTTCCGGTTCTTTAATGTATTCCACCTGGAATCGTGCCTTCTCATCGGTAAGACCATAAAGAAACCGTCTCAGTAAGTCCTCGCGTCGTGTTTCTCGATCACGATTCGAATGCGCTTTATCATATAGCCGTTTTAACTCGGAGGCATAATCCTCGACAGATTCACCCGACTTCTGATTACGATTACTAAATTTAGCACCGTAAGCCTTTGAAGTTTCCACTTTACGGAATCTATGATCAAGTTCGTCTACTAACTGACTGAAATCAGCTCTAACATCTCTAGACAACTGACCATACACAAATTCGCCAGCTTTACCCTGCAATCTAGGGAGTAACTCATCTAATTTCTCCTTAGTTGACCAGTTTCTAAGACGGGCGACATCAATAAACCGATTATACCAAACTTCCCATCTTTCCTGCCCAGTAAATGGAGGAAGTCTGGCATAATGGTGTCCATTGCGAGCCCTTGTGCTACTTCTTGCACTTAAACGGCTGGATTCATCACCGGTCTCATCATCATAACTATCATCGTCATGACGATCGCAAACCCTCGGAGTAGATCTGATAGGATGGAGATCAGAAGCTTGATCTATTCTAGTGCCCTTGTGTTCAGTTAACCCTTTAACTTGTTGAACGACATCACCCATAACACTACTCAGCGCCCCATTAAAGTCTTTCATTACCCCACGCATAGCCTCGGTTACTGCTTCAGCAACTTCTTTTCTTACATCAGACACATACACATCATGCTTAGAAGTAATACCCTCTGAGTGATCTGCTGATGGCCTCTCTAATGGAGTATCCATATCTATGAATTTCGCACCATTTAGATCATCTTCCTCAGTAGCATCTACATCACTAGCACTCCTATTGTCTTCTAGTAATGTTTTCTCGTGTCGTCTTACAGCAGTACGTCTACCTCGGCATAGCATTTTGACATTCACGTCTTCCATCTTGTCCAAGATAGGTATATACATGTAACGTCAGCAATATCAGACTTCTATAGTTTTGTCTCAATAAATTCATCCACATCAAATGATGAATCAAAGCTAGGCAATGAGTTCGTCTCTCTGGATTCTCCGATTCTCATTAAACGGTGAATCCCACTTCTTAACACCAGAAAATGTAACGATCACACACTCTGGCCACCATATAATGTAATTGAAATACACTATTAGTGATGCTCAGAACATGTACCGGTCAGGATAGCGGTTAATTATACACTTCTCGGTACTTCTTGGTACATCTCGGTACTTCACAGTACGATACTTCGATATAACGTCTAGGATTCTGACACCACAGATATAGAGAGATATCTGAACTCGTAGGATAGGATAGGTTGAACTTAAACTGCATAGATGAAGTTAACACTGTGTTCAAGTTTCAACATAATAAAGGTATGGTTTTATTCGCCATAGAAAACACAAGATGTATATTGTATAACGTGACGTGGTGTGATGAAACTTGACTCAAACACTCGCATTAAACTGATCACGTAACCTCTGTGTATACATGTAATATATAACACATGAACTCTCATGGATGGGTTATGGGTAGTTATGGGTGGTTACAGGTCACTCATCATCTCTGTATACACTTCAGAATAACACCACTTCAGTGTAAATAACCTGTAACAGCATACAGGTGTTATGGGTTTATCACTGTAATATACCCCGTAACTGCTTACGGGTATTACGGGTTTGTTATGGGTATACTTCCTCACTAGGTTTGCTTGTAACACAGGTACAACATCAGAGTAATACCCCGTAACTTCTTACGGGTATTACGGGTTATAGACTTGTTATGGATTCTGGGTTCATTCATCTATAAGCACTCAAAACATCAGTTGCACACATCCGTACCACCCCGTAACTTCTTACGGGTATTACGGGTTAGGATTATTCATCGCTAATAGTCATCATAGGACAGATACATCTGTAACACCCCGTAACTCTTACGGGTTTCTTACGGGTTACGGGTTTCTTACGGGTTATGGGTTTGTTACGGGTTATGGGTTTTTATGGCTCATCTCTAAAATGTATGGGACATCTGTGTGGTGGGGTAAGGCTTCTTTATTTGTCACTCAGTGCCATATCATCAGTGTAAGAACCCATATTGTACCTTATTGGCAGGTCTTCTCAGTGAGAAAGCTTAGAGCAATCTGTCATCAGTGAGAATGCCAAAGGCTATCTGCTCTCAAATCGTCCTGTCATCGTATTTATACTCTCCCGCTCGTGCGGTCATTCGGTACAACTCCACCTATCGGGAACTTTCCCAACTACCAAAACACTGTACAGCCACCCATAAGAGTTCACTCTACGGCTTATTAAACATTTCACAGTCAATAATTCCAAGAGAATAAATAACTCTTATGCCTCTGAGAATAATCAGATCGTTAGTTATCACTAACAGCGACAATAAATAGTTATAGCAAGATACGAATCTGTCTAGATGTGTCATCATGAAACAACATGGCGGACATCGTCCAGAACTTGTCAGCAAAGATGCATAAAAACGGCTATAACTCCATAACAGAATTATGTCATCACCTGTCAGCAAATGCTAATGATCTGTACCAAACACTGATACAATCCATCAAGAAAACAGCCGTTAAAATTACTCTGAATTGATCAGGTGAGCGTTTAACAGGCATAAACGAAAATTAGGCCATCGATAACACATTTACATGTTAGGCTTCTGTACTAGAAAAACGATCTCAATACAACTATCAATAGAACAAAACAGTACAGCATAAGCTGGTCGTCTCAATATTATCCCAAACGATATCGGCATATTCTAAACTTCGTCTAATAAAACTTTTGTACATAATTTCCAGGCTTTTTCGGTCCAACAAATACTTTAAGCCCCTCAGAATCGATAATTTGTGTTGTGCTGTAACTATTATGTTCTCTATATGGTCGTGCCATGTAGCCCTATTATTGGTTAGTCCGGTTAGTTCGAGATGTTTATGATTCAATGAAGCAGTCACCAGGTTCTTGTCGAAGACAATATCAACATGAGATTGATGTAGTCGCCTCGATATCAAAAGGGAGATTGTTTTAGAAGCATTAAAGTCAACTAACCACCGAGCGGCCCAGCCAGTTATGAGACTCAGGTCATGGTTAATGCTGGGAAGAGTGGTAGTGAGTTGATCAGAAATGATATATAATATAAATATGTGTCATCTGCAAATATGCGTATGTTGTTAAGGATTCCAATGGGTAGATCATTGATAAACAGGAGGAATAAGAGTGGTCCCATAACTGATCCTTGTGGAACACCAGCGTGTATACGTAATGACTTTGACTCGATTCCATTAAGTACTACTTTCTGTAATCTATTCTTCAAATAACTGTCTAACCACTTGATCAAATTACCACAAATTCCAAATTGTTTAACTTTTTGTATTAGTCCTCGATGCCATACCCCATCGAATGCTTTAAACCTCAATTTGTCTTCTAACCAAACAATGACATACCAAAATCATACTGAACTTTCAAATTGCATAAATCACCATACACAGCTGGATTCATAGCTGGTTTTAGAAGCTGCATCACCAAACTTTTTCAACCCTGTTGATGAGGGCCCTTCAGGAGGTAAGGGCATTTTGGGAAAAGTTTTGTGTCACTATTTCTAAAAATACTTGTTGAATGTATGTGGATATTGAAAAACTCAATTTGATGATAAAGGTAACATACTGTACAGACATGTATCTACATGGGATTCCTCTACTCCCTACACTACAATCTCTCATGGGGACCTTATAGACCGTCTAAGTTCATTAATAGTATCTGTGTTCAAGAAGACTTATCGCCGATATATTAATGTCAGAAGCCCAAGTATTCCAATGGGTATTACTGTGCACCCATGTTGGCTGACGTATATCTGTTCTCTTATGAATATGACTATATGCAGGCGCTTTAAACAAAACCGATAAATTCAAAGTCCGTTCCTGCTCCTTCACCAAACGTTATATAGGCTATCTTCTCGGTGTGGATAATCGCTATATAAATGACACAGTGAAGAATATATAGTCACCTTCACTGGATTTGAAGGAAATTACTGGCAGCCCTAACGGCACATCATATTTAGATATATATCTCTAGAAAATTAAAGAGGGCCTTCTCTCTCGTCGACTTGATGACAAAAGAGATGATTAAAATTTTGATATCGTAAACTATCCCTTTCTGGACAGTAATATTCCAGTGGGAACTGTATATGGCGTACACATAGCTCGCCATGTAGCATTTGTTAGATCTTGTGTTAAATGTAACGATTTTAATCAACGTCACAAAATATTATTGCAGAAACTTATAAAACAGGGTTTTACCACCAAGCGTTTCCACTCAAAGTTTCTCAAAGTTGGCGATACATATCGCATGCAAAGTAGGAGAGTAGCGTGCAAGATCTATGGCGTTACGTTTCGTAACTTGTGTCTAATTTCACTTAAACCGGGACTAGGGGCCGTACGAACCCATGCACTTCAAGATCCTCATTATATTCATATGAACAGACACAATCAAAGCCTGACAGAGATACATCATTTTGTAGACGAATATCACATGGATTAAAAATACTGACCAGCTATACGGATTTTATATGTCTGTAACATCATGATATCTTGCTGGCATCATTGAAAACTGTTCTCTTTTACAGGAAACTATTCGATATCTATGTATACAATGATTGTCTGCTAGAATTTAATGGTTATGCTGTTATTTGGAATATGGAATAGGTATTTCGATTATGGACGCGGATATTCTTTAATGGGTGACGGCTGAATAATTAATGACGGACTAGACGCTTTAAAATTAGTCTAATGACATGGAAACTTCACTGGGACAGTTTAGTGGCCACTTAGGTTACGGTAACCAAAATGAAAAACGAATTAAGGTGTCTTACTTCCTTTGAGGGCCAGGGGTGATACAGCAACGTATTACTTTACAGATAACCAAGACTGATGTTATCGAAATTTAGCTGACTGTCAATCTCGCATATTCCAATAGCATGACTGGACGCCAAATGGGATTTTAAAAGGCGCAGAAAGTCTGTGACTCATAGCTTGCTATTTTGGTCACATTTCATTTAATTTAATTCTTACAAGCGTCACGAATAGAACGACGATATGCGTTCCCATAACTTTTTTGTCATGCCTGTAGCACTCTCGTATTGTGGCATCTATGTAGATAATATCATATTACGACTGAACTAATGTTGAAAACGACGTTAAATCCTACTCACTCACTCACTCGGCATGTCCCTAAAGCCATCTCTTACATGAAAATCCAGTCACAACCCCCACAAATTCAATTTAACGATTATCTGCTTAATTCTTCACGGGAAATATCTGAGGTTTCTGAGGAAAACGACGTTGAATCCTACTCACTCACTAACTCACTCGGCATGTCTCTAAAGCCATCATTTACATGAAAATCTAGTCACAACCCCCACAAATTCAATTTAACGATTATCTACTTAATTCTTCACGGGAAATATCTGAGGTTTCACAATGCTTAGAACTGCGTGAGCAATTTATAATGATGTCCAACAAGAAGGACCTTCTCAAAGATTCCTATTTAACATTTCTTGTTTTCGTATGATTATTTTCTTTCTGACCGACTGATTCGGGAAATCACCATTTACCCAATAGAAACTTTCTTCGTCATGTTTGAGTCAAACACGTTCGAAAACACATTCACCTATGATGCCTCAACATTCAATGTTTTTCAAATAGGCTGAAAAGTGAACCTAACAAGAGCTTTTATCCGAAATATTCAAGTCTCTGTATACCAGCGAAAATACTACTGATGGCACGTTCGTCCTTTTCAATCCACCCTTGACTGCACCTTTAGTAATATGCAAATAGGAAGAGCTATGGTCGCTTCATCCCTATTCCGGAGTTACAAAATGAGAATTATGTTGTGACATAACATACTGTGAAGTCATGTGGCTCTGTCAGTATGTCGGCACCTCTTCCCACTTCTCTTATATGTGTTGTAATTTTTACCTGTATATGGCGAGATTCTGCTGGTGGAAATTTCGTCCCCGAGGCCCGCCCCCTGTACAGACCTTTTGGTCTTTGATATATGTTCGCATTGTGGGAAGTTGATGCTGGGTAAACATTGGGCCTCAGAGACTAGTATTTAGTGTTAAATGCCGTCATTTTCACGTGACGAAGATACAGCTCACCAATCCCCAGTGTACGAGTTGTTACAGCGACACAGCTCACCAATTACCAATATACGAGTTGTCAGAGTATTTCCATCATAGCTCTCTAGATTTGTATCTAATAACGCTTATGCCGGTGCTAGGGGCCGTATGGTCATGCCATACAAGTTGCCACACGAATAGGCACAATAAAAACGTATCTGAGATACAACACATATCACGAATCATTAGATTCTTGGTATGTGCTTTAGAATAGGTTAACCAGAGACTGAAGTCATGTGGCTCTGTTACTATGTCGGCACCTCTTCCCACTTCCCTTATATGTGTTGTGATCATATCATGAATGAAAGAAATGAGCGAGGATGTTTCTCACATCCACTTATAAAGCAATATAACAAGAAGTATCCCAGCGTAAACCTCTGGCAAACCATTTACGTGCTGAGTTTCCAATCATCATTCATACAAATTGAGTTTCATAAGTATCTCGTTTCGTAGCAATCGGGTCTAACCATACCTCGCTACATATATTAATTTTCTTTACAACTTCAAGTTGACCATAATAATCTATAGTTTCTCAAATATTATAAAAGAACAGCAACGAGTTGGGACTGAGTAATATTCATATTCGAATGAAAAAGGGAATGACACTCAAAGGACATGTATCACAATCTGCTGAACTTAATGTAGGCGTACTCCAAGGATTTATTCTTGGACCACTGTTCTTTCTTTTGTACGTCAATTACATGTATTTATTTATAAAACAATCTAATTGTAATATGTTTGCCGATGATTCCACCATTACCACTGTGGGTAAAACATTACATTAGGTGGAAACTCAATTAGAAGATGATCTTGGGCTGGTGTGACAATGGTGTGACCATAGCAAAATGTCACTTCATGTCGAAAAAATACACAAAAACTATGCTTGTCACTGATGCACAGAAACGATCAAAACTTACTAGAAATGCCTTACATATATCTTTAGACAGCAATATTTTCAACAATGTAACACAGGACACAGCACTAGGTGTCATGATTGATTGTAAGTTGAACTGGTCAGGACATGTGAAAAATATTATTAAGAAAATCAATAGCAAACTTTACTTACTGAACAGACTGAAAACTATCTTACATTGTTCTGCCAGAAAACAATTTTTTAACTGTTTTATTTTACCACACTTTGATTACTGTGCCAATATTCGGAAAAATTGCAATACGCAAGACATGGATCTGTTAAATAAGCTACGAAAACGTGCCATGAGACTTATTCTCGGTGCTGATTTTAACACTCCTTTCAAAGTTTTATATAAAAACGGAACTGGTTCTCTATTGATTTTAGGTGCAAGTTTAACACTGCAATTTTAATGTACTAATGTCATAATAACTTGTGTTCCGAATATCTCCAGAATGTTTTCACTCCTGTCACCTCTCGTACAAGAGCAGGCTCGTCCGATGTTCTCCGTGTTCCCTTTGCAAGAACAGAGCTTTTCCAGCGTTCATTTAGTGTTCACGGTGCCACTACTTTCAACTCTCTGCCGGACACCATCAGGCAGTCTCCCAGTCTTAATAGTTTTAAGAAAGCCTGTTTTAAGTTCTTCATTGACAGTTTTAACAAATCCAATTAACTTTTTATGCTCAGCCTGACATTTTTTCAGCAATTATTATACTGAATTATATTAGTCTATCTTTGAAGATTAACAAATCTTTTTTGTTCGATCTGTCAGTTTTTAGTAATTCTTATACTGAGCTATTTTAGTATCCACTTGATTTCATCTCTATTTTCATTATTATTATTATCGTTATTATTATTATTTTATTTAATAATTAATATACGGCTATTATTTTAATTCAAACTGAAAAGTTTTAGCAAATCTACTAAAGTTATTATGTTCGAACTAACAGTTTCTTTTTAGTAGTTCTTGTATTGAATTAGTTTAGTATCCGCTTAGTTTGATCTATATTTGTAATATTATACTTCTTCTGATATGTATTGTTGTTTTAATTATCTTTGTTAATTGTTATAATACATGTACTCGAATGTCGTGTAAACAAGCTATGGCACGTGAAATTATCGAGTTTAAATAAAGATCCATTCATTCATTCACATTATACATGGTGGGCTAAGGTGGCCCAGTAGCGGACACATTTATTTGAAACGGATATCAAATGTAACCGCGTAACCCTCTCATTCCTCCGCTAGTTATATGTGGACATTAGAACTGTTCTCCACTGTACACACGAATTGTATGTATTGTACAATCATTTGTAGACCTTATCTAAGTCTCCAGTTTTATGCTCCGTTAAGGAGGTCATATTTTGTCGACATCGGACGTACCAAAGTGTTGTTAGCAAAGCTGTGTACAAAATTTCACATCCACAAAAAAATGTGTACCAGAGGTACACAAGATGTGTAGTTTTTCTTCAAAATTGTGTACCACTGGTACCACTGGTACACAATTATTGTGGATGTGCAATTTTGTTACAGCGATTGTGTACATGTGGTACACAGTTGTTTTTAGAGAGTACCAGAGGCAGAATGAACTACAACTAGTTAACAAACAAATACAGGTACAATCGTGTGGTAAAAAACAGTATCTACTTACCTGTTGTTCTCAGGCCTGGTAAATTGAAAGCGAACAGAAAAATCAGTATAAATAGATTCATTATTGACATTCTATGCCCAAACACTGGTATAATGTGTAAAACTTTCTCAAATTTGATGCGTATTCAGCGCAAATATGTATAGATAGTAGTATTTAGAAACAAGGATGTTAAGACAAGACAACCGGATTCACGTATCAAGTAGCCACGATAAAGTAGTGAGCAAAGTAGGCCATGCTTTCATTTAGCATATGATTTGTTCTCGGGTTTACGAGTTATTTTTAGCATACTGCACTATATTATTTGAATACTGAGGCATTTCACGCATGAGCATAACAAAAAATACGAATGTCTCACGGGGCACCTCAAAGCCTACCGATAAAATGCTAGCTTAAAGTTAGAAAACATGTACATGTACCATCCTCCGTTAAAAGATGTTCGAGAAAGAAAAAAACTTGCATTAGACACGTATCAATGGTATTGTGTATCAATATCACAGAGTAAGAGAAAACGGAGTTTGTTATTTATGGCAAGCCGTTCTGGAATTCATTCGTTTATTCCTTTTCTTTTTTGATAAATTTGCGCCGTTTTGGTATGTATTCGTTTAGTTTTCATATAAAAATTATTTTTTCGATATCAAAAATTCTTATTTTGATATCAAATAACAGTATTTAAGAATAAATAGCTTTATTTATTATATGAAAAATTGATATCCAAAATAGAATGTTTTGTTGTATCAAAAAGCATTTTTGATATGAAAAATAGAATTTTTGATATCAAAAATGATTATATGATATCAGACATTGACTTTTTTGCTTTATACGAAAATAAATACCAACAGGACCATTGCCATTGATGACATTTTATGCAGCTGGAAAGACGACAGTCTGTGCTTTCCAATAGTAGTGACTGAGAACTCTCTGTCCCTATGTGTCACAGCCGATCCTTGATTTATATCATTACTGCTACCAACAGAGTACTGTTATTGCACTGGGCGGTGTGATGTCATTCAGTGTATCCAAATCTAACTAAAAATAAATGCTATCCGCTCCCCATTTGGATATGTCGCTTGTGACATCTACGACTGAGGAGCATTGATAGGATATTAATTTATTAGGATTGCAAGTATCGGAGTGGACATGAAGATACGAACATCCGCCAATCACACATGAAGCGTTTCTGAGATACAAATCGTGCTGGGGGTCATATTTTGGTTCTTGTGATATTTTTAGATATGCGCTCATAATATTTGCCTGTGGGGACATGCGAATTCCTGTGAGTACGCCGTCATCTTTTTTTGCCACAGTTATATGCTGAGTTCAATCCTTTAATTCTATATTTTCTTCCCGAGTTTTGTGTCATTTTCTTGGTTAGAAAAGCATTGTTTGTGAATCAATATAGTTAATATCGAAAGCTATAATAAAACAACACAAAATTAATATGTTTGAATAAATTTTTAATGAACAACAAATTCAAAGGATTTGAAGAAAACTACTCATAGCTCAGATGTAACATCGTATTTGGACCTATACCTCTACCAGAATGATCACGTTAAACCGTAATTCTCACTCTCTTCCTCTCTCTTTCTCTGCAAAAATGGTTTTTCTATCTCTTCCATTACAATTTTTTACATAGTTAACTACCGTATTTCTGGATGGCAATATTCCAGAATAACCTGCATAAGGCGTAGTAGCCTGTTAGCAGTTGTAGACTGACGAATCAATGTTAGAGAATATTCTTGCTGATACTTCTCTAACAGGGCTATGTCAACAAACGCCTCCGCTCAAGGTTTCTCCAATCATGTGATAACGATAGCACAGTGAAGGCAAATTTCGATAGCGCGCAAGATCGCTGTCGATACGCTTCATAAGTTGTGTCTAATTCCGTGGTTAACCCGGGGCTAGAGGCCATTTGAATATCACGTGTTTCACATCTCCATGATATTCAAATGGACAGACGAAGTTACAACGTGACTGCGATATATACTGTGGTAAACGAATTGGAAATTAATTTAGATAAAGAATTAGGATTATATTTCAAGATCATCATCATGTCTTGTTGGCATCATTGAAAACTGTTTGATCGCTTCTCTCTTGTAGGAAACTACCTTGTGTTCTTATTGTTTTTATTTCATACTGATTCGGTGCTAATTATCATTTGAAATAAGTCTCTCGATTATTGACGCGGAAATTATGACGGATGAATATTGTTTGTTCGTTCTCAGGCTGGCTAATCAACTCCGGAATATTTTTATGATTAACTATAGATTTATAATTCGTTGTTACGGTACAGAATTAAATATTTTTATCCCCCGTCGGACTCCAGTCAGGGAATATAGAATCGCGGTTTGTATGTGTATTTTTACGTGTGTGTCACATTTTCCCGTTAACATGAAAACACAAAGATATAACTGGGATATATCTCTCGGCCTGTTGATTTTGAGGTCAAAAGTCACGGTCGATTGGGCTAGAAAATCTGGAAAAAATAGAAAAAATCTCTAGCTCGAGTATATGAATTGATAACAAAGCGTCGGTATATACTGCCCATTGGGCAAAGATCAACTGTATTTATGCATAGGTCAAAACGTGGAAGGTCAAGTTCACTCAAGCCAGATTTCACAAATTTGCAGACGCTTTCAAAAACCGATCAATTCAAAGCCTATTCCTTCTCGTTCACCAAACGCTATATAGGCAATATTCTCGCTGTGGATACTCGCTATATAAATGACGCAGCCAAGGCGATAATTCGACTTTCACTGGATTTGAAGAAAACTAAAGATAGCCCTAACCGCACATATTTCTATATCTCTGAAAGCGGCCCTTCTCTCTCGTCGACTTTGCGAAACAAGGGATAATTACAATTTCGAGATCGTATACTATCCCTTTCTGGATAGCAATATACCAGCATGACCTGCATATGGCGTGTACATATCTCGCCTAGTAGCATTTGCTAGATCCTGTGTTAAATGTGATGATTTTAATCGTGACAAAACATTATTGCAGAAACTTGAAAGGCTATCCCGCCGAGTGTCCACTCAAATTTTCCCAAATTTGGCAATACATATCGCATGCTGATAGCAAAGTACGAGCATAGCGTGCAACATTATGGCGTTACGTTTCGTAATTTGTGTCTAATTCGGCTTAACACGGGACTCGAGGCCTTATGAACCCATGTATCTCAAGATCTTCATGGTGCTAATATGAACAATCAACGCGTAACAGATACATAATTCTCTATGTGACGATTTTGCTATCAATATCATATGGATTAAGAATACTGATCAGCGATACGAATGTGATATCTTTGGAAAATCATTATGTCTTGCCGGCATCTTGCAGCCTTTGTTTATGTATACTAATTTGTTTTGCTAGTGCTGTTATATGGAATAGGTATTTGGATTCTTTAAGGACTCGAGGCCCGGGGAATAGGCTCAAACTATCGATATTTTTTTCTTTGCATATTTCAAAAGTTGAAGAAAAAACCTATCAAGTGTTTCTGTTATTTTCCTTAAAAAATGTTTGCAAACGTGAAATTTTAGCTCTCAAAAATTCACTGTCTGTGAAAGAACTTTGTGCTGTGGGGATTAGCGCGCATTACTCACAGTCGGTGTTATCGCCTACTGTGACTTCGCACCTTGGCTAATTACTTGTCACTGCAATACACACAATTCGCACGCTGGGCTCATTTATTATAATTTGTTGTTTTTCTACTACATTCATGCCAAAGCCGCCATCGTTTACAAAATATTGAACAGGAAATTATATGGTCTATCTCAGTGTTTTCGCGCCACATGACAAAATAAAAAATACGAACACACTGCTCAGGTGGTCAACCATTTCCGGAAAGCATGTGGTATATGCAGATATATATATATTGCGAATTTGCGTAATGTTTTTCATAATATCTCACTTGACATTCTATCAACATATCTTACTTGCCAACACAATCATGGGAAGAAAACGTTACAAGATTAGCAGGACACGCATGCCGGCAAAAAGAAACTTTGATAAACATTATCACACGACTTCTGCTGTTCGGTCATATATACCTCCGATTCAGTATTACTTCATACTGCATTATCGCATTATACATGCGGCAAATGTAGAAAGTGAGGTATTCATTCAAAATAAATACTTTACGTATTCACCATCGTACATATAATTATAAAAAAAGGCAAACATTATTCCCGCAAATTGTATACTTTCGCAATAATAGTAAAGTTTTTTAACTCCACACCGGAAATGGCCGCTGTCTGTTTTTCCCCCGTTTGAGGTCTGTGGACTGACCAGTTTTCTTCTCTTTCCTTGAGCTAGATCTTTTTCAGTCGGCAATTAAATCCATGAATGTCCAATTGCCGCAAATCACATCTCCGTAAGCCTTCTATAGAATGCCCGACGTCTACTCAATCACCCGCGGTGAGGGATTTCGGAAGGCGTGAAAACTGACCAACGGGGCATAAAAATTCATCTTCGTGACTGGTTTTCTACACTTTCTCAAAATATATTGTTCCAAAGTGATTAAAGAACGTTTGGTCTATAATCCCTATATGTTGTGTGAGAATATTGTGTCCTTATCATGAAGTAGCGGATAATAATTACGGAATATCATCTGAAAAGTAGATTATTTTTGTTTACGGTCTATATCCGACATATTTTTTTATACAGCTGGTACATACAAACTTGCTAATAACTTCTTTATTTTTCATCCGATCATGTCAATTTTTGGGGAACATAATGTATACATTACAGTCCGAACGAGAGTATCTCAGTTTTTGAAAATGTTGCTTTGTTTTGAAGTTATTGGAACTTGAAATAGACTTTCTTTTTGTTTCGAAAAATAAACTTTACAACGCTCTCAAACATTTTCTAAGAGCTTAAAAAAAACTGAGACACACTTGTTTGGTTTGAAAGGTTTATTATCACCATGCATAATCTCGGACTCGTTACTTGTAAAATAATAGGTGAAATTAGCGATATAAAAAAGACATCATTTTTTTGAAATAACTGTTTTCTAACTGCAACAAAACCGGTGAAATAAAAGTAAGAATTAAATTTTTACTTTATTTGGAACGCCCGAATCGTGATCTTTCCAACCATATAAAACATATATATGTATGTGAAGTGGTTGTGATGAAATGAGACAGAATGCACGAGGGTGTCTAGTATCAGGCGCTACCCCAGGCCTCGAGTCCTTAAAGAAAGTAAAACTGATACTCAGGACAGTGCTGCATGATGAAACCGGACGGCATGTTAAACCACCAATACCGGTTGAACAACGTCTGTGTGACCGGTGTAATTTAATAGAGGACGAAATGCACTTTGTGTTGTCTTGCTCAATTCATGATGCACAGAGAGATATCTTGTTTACCAAGGTCACGGCCACTTACCCTGGCTTTGATGAATTATCAGATAAAGATAAATTTATCTTTATCATGTCGTTGGTAGATATACCTTTAACTAACATAATATGTAATACAGTATACAAATGGTACATGGGGGTAAATCCAAGTTAAACTGTATAGACCGGAACCCGCCATAACTGCCCTTGATGTCTTATCATGCAGTATGTATATATATCAATGTGTCTGTTCTGTATTGATTTGATTTTATTATTCTGTTATGTACTCTACCCTACTGGGGTGTTCGTACAATAAAGTTGAATCTTGAATCTTGAATCTTGATGAAATCCAGGAAGATGGAGTATTCGGCACTCCAGCATCACAAAAGGCACAGTCTTCCGTTGTGAATCTTCTCTCATTACCCTGTGAAATCGGGTATACCTGTGACTAATTTGGGCAGTTTTACCCATAATACCCTGAGTCTTCCTGATAATATCGTACAGCTACGCGAAAGATCCGGCGATACCTGCCAAGTAAATTTACAGAAGGAAATAACCACTATAGTTGCATCTGTATTGAAGAGAGTCATGGCAGATTTGTCAGCAAAATTAATAAATGTTATCAAGGAAGTTAGAATAATAGGATACTACGTAGTCATGATTACGATACCGGAACACCTGCTCCTGTCTGAGGATTTGAGGGAGATGGCATAAACTGCATCCACTTTATAATCGTGGGCTGCTTGGCCAAGACCCCAAACAATACTTTTGGCTGTTGTAATTTTTTTCTGTTACTCGTAGAGTTGGTGACATACCACAGCTCTTGTGACGTACACGATATATTATATAAGCTGACGAACAATTGTTTAATTTCTTGTGTGCGACGAAATGGAGTTAGTGACCTTCTGAGCGGATATTATCGTGTTATAAAGTTTTAATGTTCATTTCCTCAAACCTCATCAAAAGCCTCGGGGCTAAGTCGCTCGGCTTTTGAATTGACGGTCTAAAATTAAACATTGAAAAAAAACTTACATGATAACAGCCTCTAACAAGGATATTAACTCCTCATTCAATGCAGACAACCGTTGTCCAGAAATAGTTTTCGCTTCAATAAACAAAATAAGTTGCCTTCATTGCAACGTGGTAGCTAGAGAAGGAAATAGAATCTATAAAACAACGTTTCCGTCTTGATCGCTATATAACACCACACCAACTGTAGGCTCCATACTGCCATATGACTCTATACGATATACACGAAATGTCTGTCTCCTCGTTCCGTGTAACATGCAAACTCACATGCCCATAACAGGAAGCATTTAATTGCATGGTTGTTGTTTTACTACCCTCAATCTCGTGAAGCAAAGGTGCTCTCCAGGGTTAGCTATCAATGCGACAGTTCCGCTATTTGCCTTCTATCAAGAAATCCAGTGCAAAGGACAACAGCAGAATACTGTCGAACAAATTCTATTTCGCGATCCGTCTTTCATAATTCAGCCGTCGTCCATTAAAGAATATCCGCGTCCATAATCCAAAGACCTATTCCATATTCCATATAACAGTGTTAGCACCAAATTCAAAAAGACAATCATAGTATACATAAACATAGGCTAGTTTTCTGCAAGAGAGAAGCGGTCAACAGTTTTCATTGATGCCGGCAAGACATGATGTTCCAAAAATATAAAATCCGTATCGCTGATCAGTATTCTTAATCCATAATAATCGTTGTAAAGTCGGCATGTAGAGAATGATGTATCTCAGTCACGCTTTGATTGTGCCTGTTCATATCAGCACCATGAGGATCTTGAAGTACATGGGTTCATACAGCCCCTAGCCCCGGGTTAAACGTAAAGCCATAGATCTTGCACGCTACGCTCGTATTTTGCTATCAGCATGCCATATGTATCGCCAAATTTGAGAAACTTTGATTGGAGGCGCTTGGTGGAATAGCCATGATTCTGCAACAACGTTTTGTGACGTTGATTAAAATAGTCACATTTAACACAGAATTTAGTAAATGCTACTAGGAGAGATATGTATACGCCATATACAGGTCCCAATGTAATATTACTGTCCAGAAAGGGATAGTTTACGATGTCGAAATTGTAATCATCTCTTTTGTCATAAAGTCCACGAGGGAGAATGCCCGCTTCATTTTTATAGAGATATAGATCTAAATTTGATGTAGGACTATCTGTAGTTTCCTTCAAATCCAATAAAGTTGGATATATATCCTTCACTGCGTCATTTATATAGCGATTATCCATAGCGAGAAGATCGTCTATATAGCGTTTGTCATTAGTAAAGCAATATGCTAATATTGAACGTTCACGCTGTTGTAAGAACCGTAATATGTTTTCGTTTCGATAAAAAAAAAGTATTTTAAGAGATAATCCAGATGAAACTTGAAAATATTACGAAAACTACTCCGTCGTTAAAAAAAGATAGCAGCCTGTCAAAGGAATCTTTTGTTTATTGTGTTCTCGAGATATCAGATTGATTTTCTGCGGTTTGAACATATTGGGTAGATTTCCTAATCCCCCCCCTCCCCCCCCCCGCGCATCACATAGAAAGGGACAAAAAGTTTATGGTTCATTTGAAATTCACAGAATCGGATCAACACGGGTAAGTATGTATTGGTTAAATGGTATCCAATTTTTAATCTTAAATCGTGAACTGGAGGAATCTATCTAACATCCTCTCTGTACTCTACTCGTTAATAGGTGGCGGAGGGAATTCTACACACTTGATCGGGCTGAAATATTCTCCTAATTGCTCAATCTGTCTAATCGTTCACCATTCCATTCTGATTTGGAAAGATTTTAAATAATAATAACATGCAAATTATCGTCTTTTAATCGGCTAAAATGATAAGTTACGAAGTCGATGACTACTCCTGACAGACTAGTCATGTTGAAGAAGGCAGATTGCAATATTTGTTGCCGCCATAGGTACACACCCACGATGCCTGTGACTGAAATACCGCACCAGGTCTTTATTTCGTCAATCATTCATGCGTATACGTCACTCATATACTCATACGACCCTGACCATCAATTACGACTAATCAGAATGTCAGTTTTTACAACCATCTAAATAACCTCACCGAAACGATATATATATATTTTCTGAAAGATATCCATTCAGGAAATTAGAATTTAGAGAACATTTCAATGAAGTGGTTTGTGATAATTCAATCTTCAAATATTCTTGCTAATATCTTCATAAAAAAACATTTGAAATTTCAGATCCCTATACTGCACGTTTTAAACGTGCCTTGGAGTTTTGTTCAACTTCGTCCTAGATATTATGTCTTAACAGTTGAAAGTTTAATAATAAGTTTAATAAGTCCGCAAAAACGACCTCTCAATTAAAAGCATGTATAACTTTGAAACTCAGACTAATTTTATTTAGTTTTGCATATTTATAGCGTTGTGTCGTTATTTTATGATTTGCCGCTGGATAGCATATGAGTTAATAGAAGGTCAATCTTGACAAAGACCTAATTGATTCTACGGACCTTGTCATTGAAACGAAATCGGTGAGAATTTAAGGTACATTGAGTTGCTGATGGTCAGTGACTTTGGCCGTTGATCAATTGACATCAGTCATGGTACCCAACAGATTAATGCATCCGCACACAAAAATGTGATGTGCAGTGACTTCTTGATTTTATTATCCCCATTGGCCTTGGCCTTTGAACTTTTGACATCAAAGGGACTCTTGTTCACCAAAGGCGTGAGGTATTCCATAAGTTCTTTCACAATCCACACCGTTGAACTGGAATAAGTAGCACAGACAATGTTTTCAACAATTTCCTGAAGTTTTGTTGGGAGGCAATGCGACGTTGACATTTGACCTGTCAGTCCATTAACAAATCCATGACCTAGTTTATCGTCTCATGTATCCACTCGAAAATATCAGTTGAATTTCAACGATTTCATGATTTTTGAGAATAAAGAATGTCGTTAGAAGATGGAAGAGGACGAGGAGAATGAGACCTGGTTAAAACTTAAAAAATTAGCGGAGAAAAAGAGCAAAAATTAAAGAGGAGCGATTTTTCTTCAATTTATGAACGATTGTTTTCTCAATCAAATTAAATGACGGATAACCCAAAATAAATCTCCTTAATGTTCAATATTATTAGCTGAATATTAAAATTAAGATACTTACTTGATCAATTGATATTAGGAAAATATGACTGGTTCACTTACTGTATTCGCCGACTAATCTCGGCGGCTATCTCTAGACTTCTTGCCCGACAGCTCATTTTGAAAGATTAATCTTTGGTATTTTCACTTTCGAGAATTAAGCAATATATCACGTCTTCAAGTATGGCGTCTGTTGATCAGTCATCGTCAATTTTAACTTGTTCCGATAGTCAAGAACTCCTATAACAAAAATCAGTTCGGCCTACCGAGATCCAAGCGTTCAACAATTTTCAATGATATTGGATGGGTAGCGTGGATTTCCTGTTTCAGGTCTATCACAGTGAAGCAAGATTCCATAGCTCATTCGTGAGTTATTACACTTAGAATAGCGATCATCGACTGGTGTCATTTACAAGGAAGACTAAATACCAAAACCACTGCCGAGATGGTACCGAAATTTCTAATTCTCCGTGAATGCTTTCCTTCGTGATCTTGCTTATGTTCCATCGTCTGTGTTAGAATTATTCGACAATGGCATAGTCTTGTTAAATTGTTTGAAGATATTACTGATAACCATGCCCCATGGCAGATAGAAGAGTTGGAGGAATTCAACCTCCGTGGATTCCAGACGAAATCAGCAAGAACGTGACCACCTGAAGAAGGAAACACAGAAATACAGATCCCCAGATAATATCATAGTTTGGAAGATCGCGAAAAAATGTGAGTAAACTTAATGACTCGGAGAACAGAGATTAGTTCGACAATTTGATACTGGAAAACATGAGAAAAAAAAATCAGGCAAACTGTGGTGAGCCATAGAAATGATACTTCCGATGAAGAGTCATGTATTCACCATTACATTGTGAGATGAACACGGTCAAGAGATCAGTGACAGTCGCAGTAATGGTGAAACTTTTACTAAACTCTCGCCAAGTACAGGGGAGAAATCGGTATCTGTGTTTTCCGGAAATCTGCGAACGAACAATTCTCAACAAAATAACTTTGGTGCGGGAAATATAGCCTTTAGCCTCAAGGAAATATCAATGCAATATATAAATAAGTGAATGGTATAAAGTCAAAGAAAGCAACTGCCATGGATAATATACGCCATCCAGACTTTTGAAGCTATCAGCTGGGGCTATCACCTCTCCACTACATTTTTAGCTTCTATTTGACGACTGGCACACTGCCTACAGTTTTCATGAAAGACAGCGCGAATGTGATTCTGCTGTATGTGATTCTACTGATCCGTCAAATTATCGTCTTATATCTGTGTTACCAGTATGTGTGAACATATTAGAAAGTTCTACGGTAGCCCATAGACGACATGCTATATTTTTGAGTTTTGAATTTATTTATATTTTTTTATTCTAGGTTTCATTTTTTGTGTTAGATTTCATTTTATTTATTTTCGGTTTATTTCTTTAGTTTCCACACGGGTGAAAAGACTTTCACCCGGGTGGAAATCTCACACGGGTGAAAATGCCCGGGTGGAAACGTTTTCACTTGGGTGAGAAGGTTTTCACCTGGGTGAGGTTTTCATATGAATCCATTAACACATGTATCTCCAGCCAGAGATCTGCCATATCTCCTGCGTCTATCCCTCCGTAGTGGTCTCCAAATATGTCCCGTCTCCATAGCTTCCATGTTCGAGCGTCAAAAAAATTCAGTGATCAAATTGTCGCTTAGCTTTTCTGAGGTTCAATCAGGGTTGTTAACAATAACAAATTTAGGGTTTCTGAACGACTAGGATTTGCTTTGGTGGGAAATTTAAGACGTGGCATTACGGGTTAGTATTCCTGGGTGTTCTTGCATTCACCAGGTTTACCCCATGTTGAGGCGTTTACTCCATCAGACGTCCATTATGCTCATTCAATAACATCAGATGAGTTGTTTGGGCTGATCTGTCATCACAGCTCCCGAGCTGGCGTATCCAATTCCGATTAAGCCAGTGCTAGGAGCCATGTGGCTACTACACATGACAGCTGCAATAAAAGCGAGGCTGAGATACTAAGGCTACGTCAGAGAATCCACCGAATTCTCGGGTCCGAATGTCAGGTGTCGACAAATGCTTTCCTGTAGAGTCATATGGTTGCTTTTTAGTCGCCAGACATCGTCATTTTTTCCACCTCTTGCATATCGCTCCAATTTATCAGTTTGGCTAAAATAAACTTTCCTTTTATTCATCTATAAACATGTTTTTCAATCTTGTATCTATGCCTTGCATAATCTAATTATGACCAATGAGCGGAATTACTATGCTTTCATTGATGGTAGGCTTGCTGACGTGCATAAAAGCTTCAAAGGATCGCTGTACGTCAATGCTGCTGTAGCATCCAATGATTCCATGGGGTACGCCACAGTTCTAGTAATGGGTGGTTGTAGTGGAATACTGTTTCAATAACCCTTGATTCCTGGATGACCACTGGAACTATTAATGGATGGCTGTAGTGGAATACAGTTCCAATAACCCTTGATTATTGGGTGACCACTGGACTGTAGTTGAATACTGTTTCAATAACCCTTGATTTCTGGATGACCACTGGAACTATTAATAGATGGCTGTAGTGAAATACTGTTTCAATAACCATTGATTATTGGGTGACCACTGGAACTATTAATGGATGGCTGTAGTGGAATACTGTTTCAACAACCCTTGATTATTGGGTGACCACTGGACTGTAGTTGAATACTGTTTCAATAACTCTTGATTCTTGGATGGTCACTGGAACTAATAATGGATGACTGTAGTGGTATACTGTTTCAATAATCCCTGATTTGTTCAGTTAACCCGTGATTTCATGAAGCAATGATCAGCTTATTCAACTTTTCTCGGGGTTTCTGAGGAACTTCCTTAAAGATAATCACCGCTCATCCTCTCTTTCTGCTGTTTCATTAACGAACATACAAATGAACTGAAGTGACATTGGGTCTATCGCATCATATATTTGCTCAGCTTCTATATATTTCTACTACTGTTCCGATTCTGCTACAACAGCTATGCGTACGAGTAATTTGGGGAGATTCGTTACGAACTGTTCACTGCTGCCAAAGATTAACATCAGAAGTACTTATCAACAAAGTAGAGGCTTTTGTTACAGTACATGAACAGACTTCCGCTCGTCGTATATAGGATCACTGTGTACCAGAAAATAATAGTGCAAAAACGCAGTTCCAGCGTTACAAGAGTTTCTGCACAAATGCCTTGTGGAGTTGTTTGAAATCGTCACATTTCCACAGAATACAGCCCATACAAAGTGTATACCAGGTAGGTTAGGTATATGCAGGCAAACGTCATTTGTATGCCTCTCTGAGATCCCCGGGCCTGTACTTTAAATTACGATGGCAAGATTGCAATATTATCGTTGAGTCAGCGTGAGGGTAAACAGTTTCCATCTTCAAAGACTTATTTGTCTAGATATGATGTCCCATTTGGACTACTAGTTGCTTCCTTCGACCCAGTAAAAGTATGTATGCAAACTTCGTCACCTATATACGTCCTCTCCAAAGCAAGGAATTCGTCTACTAGTATATAGCGTGTTGGTCTATAAAGACGAACGGATTTGCAACGACGGAACTTCAATGATTTCGGCGTATAATCCTATACTATAGTGTGTGTCTCTTACTCCAGAAAAATTCTTGAAATTCATTTGAAATGCATACTATACAGACGTTCGAAACAGTGTGTTCCCAGGAGGAGGATTTCTGGATAATGGTCAGAACGAAGTGTGATTCAATAGTGATTTTAGATGATGATTTCGTAATGGTTAAACATAAGGCTCAGTATGAAGTTTCATTTTCTTGAATATTGCTAAGTTTAACCATATTAGCATACAGTCTGTTATCCGGATGGTTTTCATAGTAACTTTCTTCGTCTGTTAATATACAATATGTATTATCCTCTGTCGTGTTTGTTTCGCGTTCTAGGTTGTGTTGACCATCTGGTTCTTCTCTCCCTTCCGTCTGGTTGTTGTCTGCAGTAGACATTGCGGTATCTGGATGTATACTTTGGGGGACAGTCTGATCATCCTTTACATATTTGCTGATCTCTCCTCTTCGCCGACGTCTGGAATGAAATAGTACTGTTTAGTTTCAGGTCTATCACAGTGAAGCAAGATTCCATAGCTCATTCGTGAGTTATTACACTTAGAATAGCGATCATCGACTGGTGTCATTTACAAGGAAGACTAAATACCAAAACCACTGCCGAGATGGTACCGAAATTTCTAATTCTCCGTGAATGCTTTCCTTCGTGATCTTGCTTATGTTCCATCGTCTGTGTTAGAATTATTCGACAATGGCATAGTCTTGTTAAATTGTTTGAAGATATTACTGATAACCATGCCCCATGGCAGATAGAAGAGTTGGAGGAATTCAACCTCCGTGGATTCCAGACGAAATCAGCAAGAACGTGACCACCTGAAGAAGGAAACACAGAAATACAGATCCCCAGATAATATCATAGTTTGGAAGATCGCGAAAAAATGTGAGTAAACTTAATGACTCGGAGAACAGAGATTAGTTCGACAATTTGATACTGGAAAACATGAGAAAAAAAAATCAGGCAAACTGTGGTGAGCCATAGAAATGATACTTCCGATGAAGAGTCATGTATTCACCATTACATTGTGAGATGAACACGGTCAAGAGATCAGTGACAGTCGCAGTAATGGTGAAACTTTTACTAAACTCTCGCCAAGTACAGGGGAGAAATCGGTATCTGTGTTTTCCGGAAATCTGCGAACGAACAATTCTCAACAAAATAACTTTGGTGCGGGAAATATAGCCTTTAGCCTCAAGGAAATATCAATGCAATATATAAATAAGTGAATGGTATAAAGTCAAAGAAAGCAACTGCCATGGATAATATACGCCATCCAGACTTTTGAAGCTATCAGCTGGGGCTATCACCTCTCCACTACATTTTTAGCTTCTATTTGACGACTGGCACACTGCCTACAGTTTTCATGAAAGACAGCGCGAATGTGATTCTGCTGTATGTGATTCTACTGATCCGTCAAATTATCGTCTTATATCTGTGTTACCAGTATGTGTGAACATATTAGAAAGTTCTACGGTAGCCCATAGACGACATGCTATATTTTTGAGTTTTGAATTTATTTATATTTTTTTATTCTAGGTTTCATTTTTTGTGTTAGATTTCATTTTATTTATTTTCGGTTTATTTCTTTAGTTTCCACACGGGTGAAAAGACTTTCACCCGGGTGGAAATCTCACACGGGTGAAAATGCCCGGGTGGAAACGTTTTCACTTGGGTGAGAAGGTTTTCACCTGGGTGAGGTTTTCATATGAATCCATTAACACATGTATCTCCAGCCAGAGATCTGCCATATCTCCTGCGTCTATCCCTCCGTAGTGGTCTCCAAATATGTCCCGTCTCCATAGCTTCCATGTTCGAGCGTCAAAAAAATTCAGTGATCAAATTGTCGCTTAGCTTTTCTGAGGTTCAATCAGGGTTGTTAACAATAACAAATTTAGGGTTTCTGAACGACTAGGATTTGCTTTGGTGGGAAATTTAAGACGTGGCATTACGGGTTAATATTCCTGGGTGTTCTTGCATTCACCAGGTTTACCCCATGTTGAGGCGTTTACTCCATCAGACGTCCATTATGCTCATTCAATAACATCAGATGAGTTGTTTGGGCTGATCTGTCATCACAGCTCCCGAGCTGGCGTATCCAATTCCGATTAAGCCAGTGCTAGGAGCCATGTGGCTACTACACATGACAGCTGCAATAAAAGCGAGGCTGAGATACTAAGGCTACGTCAGAGAATCCACCGAATTCTCGGGTCCGAATGTCAGGTGTCGACAAATGCTTTCCTGTAGAGTCATATGGTTGCTTTTTAGTCGCCAGACATCGTCATTTTTTCCACCTCTTGCATATCGCTCCAATTTATCAGTTTGGCTAAAATAAACTTTCCTTTTATTCATCTATAAACATGTTTTTCAATCTTGTATCTATGCCTTGCATAATCTAATTATGACCAATGAGCGGAATTACTATGCTTTCATTGATGGTAGGCTTGCTGACGTGCATAAAAGCTTCAAAGGATCGCTGTACGTCAATGCTGCTGTAGCATCCAATGATTCCATGGGGTACGCCACAGTTCTAGTAATGGGTGGTTGTAGTGGAATACTGTTTCAATAACCCTTGATTCCTGGATGACCACTGGAACTATTAATGGATGGCTGTAGTGGAATACAGTTCCAATAACCCTTGATTATTGGGTGACCACTGGACTGTAGTTGAATACTGTTTCAATAACCCTTGATTTCTGGATGACCACTGGAACTATTAATAGATGGCTGTAGTGAAATACTGTTTCAATAACCATTGATTATTGGGTGACCACTGGAACTATTAATGGATGGCTGTAGTGGAATACTGTTTCAACAACCCTTGATTATTGGGTGACCACTGGACTGTAGTTGAATACTGTTTCAATAACTCTTGATTCTTGGATGGTCACTGGAACTAATAATGGATGACTGTAGTGGTATACTGTTTCAATAATCCCTGATTTGTTCAGTTAACCCGTGATTTCATGAAGCAATGATCAGCTTATTCAACTTTTCTCGGGGTTTCTGAGGAACTTCCTTAAAGATAATCACCGCTCATCCTCTCTTTCTGCTGTTTCATTAACGAACATACAAATGAACTGAAGTGACATTGGGTCTATCGCATCATATATTTGCTCAGCTTCTATATATTTCTACTACTGTTCCGATTCTGCTACAACAGCTATGCGTACGAGTAATTTGGGGAGATTCGTTACGAACTGTTCACTGCTGCCAAAGATTAACATCAGAAGTACTTATCAACAAAGTAGAGGCTTTTGTTACAGTACATGAACAGACTTCCGCTCGTCGTATATAGGATCACTGTGTACCAGAAAATAATAGTGCAAAAACGCAGTTCCAGCGTTACAAGAGTTTCTGCACAAATGCCTTGTGGAGTTGTTTGAAATCGTCACATTTCCACAGAATACAGCCCATACAAAGTGTATACCAGGTAGGTTAGGTATATGCAGGCAAACGTCATTTGTATGCCTCTCTGAGATCCCCGGGCCTGTACTTTAAATTACGATGGCAAGATTGCAATATTATCGTTGAGTCAGCGTGAGGGTAAACAGTTTCCATCTTCAAAGACTTATTTGTCTAGATATGATGTCCCATTTGGACTACTAGTTGCTTCCTTCGACCCAGTAAAAGTATGTATGCAAACTTCGTCACCTATATACGTCCTCTCCAAAGCAAGGAATTCGTCTACTAGTATATAGCGTGTTGGTCTATAAAGACGAACGGATTTGCAACGACGGAACTTCAATGATTTCGGCGTATAATCCTATACTATAGTGTGTGTCTCTTACTCCAGAAAAATTCTTGAAATTCATTTGAAATGCATACTATACAGACGTTCGAAACAGTGTGTTCCCAGGAGGAGGATTTCTGGATAATGGTCAGAACGAAGTGTGATTCAATAGTGATTTTAGATGATGATTTCGTAATGGTTAAACATAAGGCTCAGTATGAAGTTTCATTTTCTTGAATATTGCTAAGTTTAACCATATTAGCATACAGTCTGTTATCCGGATGGTTTTCATAGTAACTTTCTTCGTCTGTTAATATACAATATGTATTATCCTCTGTCGTGTTTGTTTCGCGTTCTAGGTTGTGTTGACCATCTGGTTCTTCTCTCCCTTCCGTCTGGTTGTTGTCTGCAGTAGACATTGCGGTATCTGGATGTATACTTTGGGGGACAGTCTGATCATCCTTTACATATTTGCTGATCTCTCCTCTTCGCCGACGTCTGGAATGAAATAGTACTGTTTAGTTATGCGTCCAGTCAGTAACCATGGTTATGTGGACATAACCAGGCCTGAGACAATACGTATATAGACTCTAGACATAGTGTGGATAAAAATTTCTTCATTTTGGGGTCGACTTTTCAATACATATTCTTGAATCCTCTTCAATCGAATGGTAACAACAACCTAACTTACAGGCAATTATATCAAACATATTTATTATTTGAGAAGCGTTTCATTGCAGATTCTTGTGAAACGTTATCAAGCGGAAGTTGTTAATGAAACAATCGAGTTCCTCTACCAACGCCTAAATATCCTTAAAACAAGCAATATGTTTTAGTTTACGTGTAATGTTTGCCAAAATCGGTAGGTCTCTTATTTTACTGCAATGAAGCATTACGCAGCATTTGTACATAATTTATATTTGTTCCACATTTCCTCAATAACCAGCTTACACTTACATTGAAGTTGTGCCTACAGTGATATTCTAAACGTAGTTTGCAAGATGTCTTGAGCTACATTTCACGTTAATTTTGTGTACATTTCCGCTTAACCCGTGGATGGGGCCGTTTGAATATCATGTGTTCTATATCTCCATGATGTTTAAGTGAATACGCGCAATCAAAGCGCGAGATATATATTGATCACAGTAAAAGCTGCCTTTGTGTATAGTAAATATAGTATTAGAAAAAAAGTCATGCCTAACTCGGACTGATTGATTCTGCCAACTAGTTTCACTGCTTTCAGAAGTTATTCAAAGCATCGTTTATTGAAATCAATTCGATTATGGTTCTATTTATGTGCATGTGTGTTTTTCACAATTAGTTACAGTGGTCTTGGTGATATTAGACACATACACAAGATTACGAACAAAACGGAACTAATACATGGCTACATAATTACAATAATAATAAATTAAATATAACAGCTTTCATAATTGACAAAGATAGACTTGTATGAGATCCAATTCTGGTCTGCACATGCTTAGTTCTTGTCATATATTGTATATAAACTGTAAGAAATAAATCAATTTGCTAACTATAGCGATCTTCTTCAGTGCAGACAATATATATATATATATTGTTATGGAAATCGAATTGGAAATTCATTTCAATAAAACTATTGGTCAATATTTAGGATATTAGGTGTAGAATACGATCATGTTTTATGTGATAAATATCATCATGTCATTGAAAATTTTTGATCGCTTCTCTCTTGCAAGAAACCATCTTGTGTTTTTATTATTTTTATTTCATATACATATGTAATTGGTGTCAACTGTTATTGACGTGAAAATCCTTTTATGGGCGACGACTGAATATTGAATGTCGGATCTGACATAGTATGAAGGTATAGACTAACAGGTCTATCACATTCGGAAAATACTGACCTGCGGAATATGGGACCCATCAGACCGACAATATCCTGTGCCAAATCCACCATAATTTCATGGGCATAATCCACGCCGCTTGGCTCAGTAAAGATCATTATATTATAGGTCATGTTGACGTTGTAAATGTCAGTGAGTTTGTATGAAACAATGTAGAATTAAGCCTAACAAAAACTCTGCGATTGGTCACAATTTCTTCCGGTTTCTTCACAGGCCATTGAATATGCCGACATTTTCATTCGAAAATATGATTGAGCCAATCAAACATACTAAAACTGAAAGATATCCAGTGTTTCTATAAAACCCCATTCTACTGTGTAAACTGATTATTGACGGATGAAAGATGACATTAAACAATACTATAGTACCTCTCATGATCATTCAAGGTCTCCCCGGTTGCCACTTTCGTCGGGTTGACCCTTAGCTTTATCCATTACAATTCCAAGCTAGAAATTACAAAGCAGTTACTTACCTGGTTATAATGACAACAAGTATTATCAACAGTGTCACCACGACCCCAACTGCAACCCCACTGAAAAATCCAGCTAAGACAAAAAACAAGAATAATTCGTATTACGTGGTTTAAATGGGCACGACACAAGGGTATCAGAAGAAATTACATTGCTGATGTAACATGTGTAAGAGATATGTACGATATAGCCTCACAATAGAAGTGGCCAACATACAATCTCAGTTAACTAGATATTGACCATGGATATTAATATCTGACAAAATTCCAATACAGAGCTCGTGGATCCAACAAATACATTAGACCCAAATATGTTAATAAATCGTATGACAAGTGAAACGAAATGGCTCACCAATGCCAAATAAAACAAAGGCAAATGAAACGGCCCGGATAAAATGAATGTCAATGTGAAGCTACGCCATTGCATGTACAGAGGGCCCATGGAATAGATTGACTCGTGTTATGGGGAATACTCGGTCTGAATTAGAATATCTACTAACGGATATATCACATCCCTCACGTGTAAATATTTCAGGTCCATGATATGTCGATTTCTATCACGTCCATCACATGCAGATGGTGCTCGGAGGGAAAGGTGTGGTTTGCGGACGCACCACCCCATTGTTTCGGAATGACAAGATAATATCGGCGTTAAAAACTTACTGACGAATGCGCGAGGCGTCACCTTGTTTGCATGGTATCTCAATTCCAGATCTCGGATGAATTTTGTCAGATGTTATATCCATGATTATGAAATCTGAGCGTAATGAAATTGACCATCAATTATGATTCAAATTGATTTAATGGAATAGAAAAAAAATGGCTTACCGATAAATCTGTCAAATCTCTCAGGCGTTCTCCTACCTGAACAAGAAGAATGAATCATATCAATATACTTTTATTAATACAGGCACATTCCCGACTGATTTAGATATTGAAAATTTATCTTGTCCTATAAAGCTGAATGCTGGCAAATTAATTCACCGCAAGTTCCAAAAGGTACTATCCCTTTCCAAATCATTGGGGAGCGCAATTGTGTTAACGGACTCGCATCGTGGGGTAGAACTGTGGACAGAATATTTATGCATACATTCATTCAAAATTGACTCATGGTATAAGTTATGGCAGGGCTATTCTCGAACTAATTGTGTAACCCTGGATAAATAAAGGTTCTATCTATCTATCTATCTATCTATCTATCTATCTATATATACATACATAACAGCATCAGCAGTGGGAATTAACTCATGTACGCAGTCATTGCGTGCCCCACTCCATCCCAACTCACACATCGGAACCACTTATCAGGTTTCATTTTAGCATAAACAATGTGCCTTAATTCGTAAACTAAAAGATTCATATCATCCAAAGGAATTGTACAACACCCCCTCTCCTTCGTAGCATTATATTATCATTGCGTGAAGCTAGAAACGTAAGCCTTCAATAAGTCCACAAGAAGCTTGTCTCTGGGAACACTTCTAGAAAGTAAGTTTGTTTCCACAACCCTGTTCCCGTGCCATTCATTCAAAATATCCTAATAAGCCCTTCTATCACTTAGGAGGGGTACATCTATATGTTTGATCCAGAATCTATCTGCTGAATGTCTACATACCTTCAGGAATGGTTGTACCAGTACTTAGCCATGAAGTGGATGGGATCGTTGATGGTGTAATCTCCTCTTGCATGCCTGAACAGAAAAGATCATCGTTTTGTCCAGCACAAAAACAAGGGGTTTATAGTACATTACTAAATTAACAATAAGTTTGATAATTTGAGAATGATTGACTGAGACCAAGTTTAACTGAAGGATTTTTTGTCGGACAGTTAGATGTGTATACTGAGTTCCGCAAAATGTCTGATATTAAGCGGGAATCATACGTGAAATCCTGGACCTTTTGCACGAAATGTGGTGGGAATATGCTCAAAACGAACCAGGATAAAAAGGAATGGTGCATTGAAGATTGATTTTGGTGTTTTGTTTGTTGCCTAGACGCATTGGCATCAAAGGAAATAATGAAGCTGATAAAATGTCTAAGGCAGCCCCAGATAATGAGATTGATCCTGTTGGAATCCCATATAGCGATTTCAGATTCTCTATCTGTGAGAAAGCCGTTTCAATCTTTATGGGATGCTGTAGATAATAACAAACTTCATGAGTTTCAAAAAACTGTAGGATATATTCATCTGAGTAGCCAGAAAAGTTTCGATCAAGCCATGATCAGGCGATGTAGAATCGGTCATACCCGATTAACTCACGAGCACTTGCTGAGAAAGGAACCAGCCCCAAGTTGTATTCCATGCCACGAAGATCTCACAGTGAAATATTATTCTGATCGACTGTATAGATTTTAAGATTGTAAGAGATTATTTTTATCAAGCAGCTAATTTAGAAGATCTTTTTAATCGGGTAAAAGATTTTAGGTTGTTTGAGAGAAATCGATTTGTTGGACAAGTTTTAATGTATGTACATACTTTTGGTGTGTTGTGTTGATTACTTCTGGAATACTGGGTTGTTGACTTGTTTTTGTTGAAATACTTAGAATTTTGTTTGATTGTCGCTATATAGCTGTAATATTGCTAAACGCGACGTTAACCCCTGCCCCCCCCCCCCCCTCTCTCTCTCCTGTTCCCGTATTTGAATAAATACATTTATATTCAAGGAGTGCCAGATTAGGTAATAAAAAACGTCGCACCAAAAGGCAGAATTGCATTTGGATGCGGTCTCTATGTGACGTTATATGATTGAATTATAAAAACCAATCATGATACTATATATGTCTGCCATTATTGGTGATTAATATGTATTATAGTTCACACAGATTGGGTGATTATTAAGAATGATTGGGTTGTTTAAGTCACCTACCTCCTTTTTTTCAATGAACAAACCGAATAGCTGGCGGGTGTCGTTTCCGCAGCTATAAAAAAAACATCTACTCTACTTTGGAACTCTCCATCTACCCTGATTGATGATGTGAACAAATTTCACAGAGGGTTACCTATTTATTCATTGCTATTAGAGATCGCATCTAACACAAATGAAATAGGATGAGACTCACAAATTATATTATGGAGTTTACCCCCTGATAAGTTTGATTTATTCGGTTCAATTTATGAACGGCTGATCACTTCATCCCTTGATTTATATATACATGCATTTTGACACGTTATTTCGAAATCCCAATATACTCTCATTCTTTAGATTAGGGTGTGTGTTATTACTTTATTTTTTTGTAAATACTCTTTCTGATTAACCACTAACATCTGTATAACTAATTTCGCATTATTATCATCATATGCTGTCAAAATACAAGCGTCTAGTCCGTCATTTCTAATTCAGCCGTCGTCCATTAAAGATTATCCGCGTCCATAATCCAAAGACCTATTCCATAATAATCACATATAAGGTCTTTTTTGTTCTGGATTCGTCTGAAATTTGAGTTTGATGGTCTGACCGGTCATTTAGGTCTTGGAATGTGGCGTCTCATGTTCAAATGTAAGCAGAGTTGTGAGCTCCAATGTCCAGTCCCGACTAAAAGAAAACGAATAGATGTCGGGTGTCGTTTCGGCAGCAATCAAAACGTTTACTCTACTTTGGAACTCATCTACTCATCTACATCTACCATGATTGATGAGATGAACAAATGTCTTAAACCAGATCCCTTTATATCAACCTGGCTCCCCGACTATACACGAATGGCGTATAATCTTTGTGTTCTAATCGCAATTATTACTATTTCAATTATTATTATTTCAATAAAAAGAGAAGTTCCACTGAAATAGGTATCAACAATGTATGGTTAATTCTCTTGGATATCTTCTACAATACATCGCACACTGGTTGATGACACAGAAAATTGGAACGCTACCACACAAAGATAAGTCGACTGCTAGTTCCGTCAGTTGATTGGTTATCTGTGCCAAAATCGACAAAAAGGAAGTAGCAATCACACAATCTGATTGGATAGTTTGTATTGTGCAAATCTACGATTGGAAGACAAAGATACTGACCAGAATAAAGACAAAGATACTGACCAAAATAAAGACACAGATACTGACCAGAACAAAGACAAAGATACTGACCAGGACGAAGACAAAGATACTGACCAGAAGAAAGACAAAGACACTGACCAGAACAAAGACAAAGATACTGACCAGGACGAAGACAAAGATACTGACCAGAACAAAGACAAGACACTGACCAGAACAAAGACAAAGATACTGACCAGAACAAAGACACAGATAATAACCAGAACAAAGACAAAGATACAGACCAGGACGAAGACAGATACTGACCAGAACAAGGACAACGATACTGACCAGAACAAAGACAAAGATACTGACCAGAACAAAGACAAAGATACTGACCAGAACAA